>CACKRE030000103.1:228593-247329 GCA_902602495.3 Ectocarpus sp. CCAP 1310/34 | reverse complement strand
CCCCCCCCCCCCCGTGCACCTATTCATTCGGATGCGGAATCGGGGCCAACGCATCGAGGGGAAAGGGTAGTCGAGTGTTGGCAGCTGGACGGTAGTACGTGAAGCGTTTAATTTTTCAGGGCATATAATGGTGGTGTGTGTGCCGCGCGTGATTTGTTGCACAGGCTGCGCTGCCTTTCTGTTGGGGTCACCAGTGAGCTTGGCCGTGCTGGTGTCGATGGTTGCCAGATCTGCTTATTCTCGCCACACGTGTCACGGCTGCTCCCACCGCCCTCGCCATCGTGCCTCGTCAGATCCTCCCGCCCCTCACGCCCCCCGCGCCGAATATGACTCCTCGTTGGGATAATGAGAGGCAATGCTAATACGTAGGATAATGAGAGACAATGTTAATTACGTAGGATAATGAGAGGCAATGTTAATACGTAGGATAATGAGACAATGTTAGCACGTAGGATAATGAGAGACAACGTTAATACGTAGCTGCTTCGTCGCCGTGACCTCAAGACGAGGACGAGAGATGGAATTGTGTACCGTGTGTCTGCACCGCCCACAACCATGGACTGATGATCCCCCCCCCACCCACCCCGTGAACAAATTTAATCAGGGGAGAGGTGGGGCTGATCCAACGGCATCGCATCGACCGTATCCTGGACAATTTCTTCATCTCGAGGATAAGCCTCCGGTTCCTCGTGGACACGTACATCAGCAGCAAGAAGAACAAGCCGGGGTTCTCTGGCGTGATCGAGTCAGAGTGCTCGCCCGTCCTGGTGAGTAGCAGTAGCAGTACGGTAGAGACAAAGTTTAGTCTAGCTGTCGTGTGTTGAATGTTTCGAGCAGGCTCGAAGGAAGCACCGGCATGGTTGTTGTAGTTGTTGTTGGTGGTGGTGTTGTTCTTGTCGTTGTGTACAGCAAGCAACTGTCCTCCGGGCTCAACATCTACGAAGGATGATACAGATGGATACACATCTCGCTTGTTCTTTGCCTTAAATCATATCCACCCACCCACCCTTTTCTTTTGCGCCTCATCATCGATCAAACGGGCGCTCAAGCGCGTGTAACCGTTGTGACGATGGACGTTGTTGTACCAACCATACCAGTTTTTTTTTTTTTCGTTTTTTTTTTCTCCCGCCACGGCTGCAGGTCGCTTGGAGGGCCGCCGCTGACGTCGACCGCCTCTGCCGTCTCCACATGGGAGCTTCGCCGGCAATCGAGGTGCAAGGGTGTGGATTTTCGTTCATTTCCGTATAATTTTTTTCTTTCCGTCGTTTCTTGTAGGTTTTCCGTGCTCTGTTATTGCCCTGGACATTATTCATTACCATCCAATGCGTTTCTTCGCCTTGGACCGTTTTGCAAAAAAACGCCGTACTAGTGGCGTTTTTCTAGTGCGTGGGTGAACAAAAGAGCAAGTCAACCTTCCTGGCGCATCTGTGGCCGTGATCTCTCGCCGCTCCTCGTTGCCTTTTGAGCTGCCCCGTTCTCCCCCCGTCTGGCCACTAGACCTGCCACAGATCCCGTTTTCGATGCACAAAGGGTTGGCGGCCTGGTTCGATACTACCACCGTCGAATATATGGTGCCCGACATGTGTTGTTCCCTGGCGGCGCAGTGCAAAAAAATATCTTCGCCGCCGCTCTATCCCCCCCCCCTCGCTCGAATCAACGGGAACCTAAGTTGTAGCAGCGTTTTAGACCCATAACCAAGGCTACGACCATAGCCCAGGCCGCCCGCTCGCCCGCCCGCAGAGGGAACCATTCAGTGCGTTGTCTGCCGATCCTATTGTGAAATATGCCATTTTTTTGTACAGCACGTGCTCTCTATCTCTCTCTCTCTCTGTCTGATTGGTTGGTTCGACGGTTTCGTCGATACTAACCCTATCCCTAACCCTTAACCCTAATGCTTAACCCCAGGTGTTCGGCCGCGCGAAAGACACGTTCACCGCCGTCCCGAGCCACCTGTACTACATCCTCCGGGAGGTGCTGAAGAACAGCTGCCGAGCGACGGTGGAGCACATGCGCCGGACCAGGCCCGGTGAAAAGTTGCCGCCTGTCAAGGTCAGTCGGGTCGTAGGTCTATGGGCACCTATGGAATGATCCATGGCATCAGGAGTGTGTCCCTAGAAGGGCTCATGGCGAGCTTTAGTGACGAAACACAAAAGTCTTTGTATGATTAGGTGACTTTTGTCGTGAAGGTGAAAGAGTGTCCACTTGATGTTCGGTTTTTTATAGTGAAGGCTTACGAGTCTCATTCTTCGCAGGTTGCGTTTCCCCTGTCTCGATGTCGTTTGCCGCCAAGCCAGACGGATACGGGGATTATGTTTTGTTTGTTTGTTTGTTTGTGTGTGACTGTTACGGACACTGCCCTGTGTTTTTAATTTTTTCTGCGTGACCGCGACGCGACCGGCGAGAACCCGGTCGTCGGCCAAGGGTCGTCCAGCCCGCCGGGAAGAGCAACAACTTCGAAACGAAAAAACACAACACAAGTGATGCCACTGATGTGTGATGACATGCTGGCGTCGATTCGTTGTGCTTGCGCTGTGGTGTTTGGTATCATGTCACGATGTGTTGCGAGGTGCAACTTTTGTCCTCTCTTTCCACACCTATTCCGATCAAGATACGAGGAAGTGAATTACTCCGCGAATACTTAAAAGATCTCAGTAACGCAATCGGTCGTTTATTTTGTAACGGTCGTTTTTGCGTGGGATGTGGAATTGTTGGTACTACTGCTGTTGACCACTATCAGGGCCTGTATTAACGTTTACTTTTGTCACCTAATTTGAGTACCTAAATTGGATTGACCAAAATTTTGGCCCAAAAGGGCTTTCGTCGTTTTAACGCATTTTTGGAACACCCAAGTTGAGCAACACCCAAATGCAGCGGAATCGCTGCCGCGAGGTGACGCGGTGACCCAACCAGGTAAAGCGATAGACCATCCATGTGCACCGCGCTGGGGGGGGGGGTACTCATAGTCGTGCATGCCGTAATCGTTAGACCATTGACCTCGCATCCCTACAAAGCCGGGACGGAGCACGCCGGGTTCTCACCGGACCAGGCTCTCACATCACCAAGCGCGAAGCGCCGTGAGATATTCGGCGAGTCGCATTAAGGGTGCGCTGCATGCTGCCAAGGGTGTTCGACATCTTGTGCTTATTCCCTTGGATACGGGTGACAGCTGCGTATGACTTAATTTACTTTCTGGTGCTTTCACTTCCAGAGACAGTTGTAAGCACTGTGTGACTGCCTCGAGGGTGCTTGACCAATTTAGCACAACGTGGTGCGATCATCCCCTTTGCGCAGAGTGAGGGTTCTCGACCCCGCTCAACATGATCCACTCGACCACCATTCATGGTTACCGCCAAACAAAAAACAGAGGTAAGAAAACCAGGCAACCTGGTTGCCGAGCTCACGAAGTGAACTGGCTTGTTTTACAACGTCGTTGCCAAGCGACGAAAACCCAACCCCGATGGCAAACTCCGGGGGGGAGGTGTGCACCACGCGGGAGCTGTAAAAATATATCGGCACACACATGAAGCTAACCATCAGCAGGTGGTGCCAGCGGTCCAAGCCTCATCCTCAGGCTTGCTCTACGACTGTTGTTTGGACTGTCTCGCTGCACACAACCTGCCGTTGACTGTTGACACCACACGTATGCATACATACTGGAAAGCATCTTCCCCAGAAACCCAACCAGCGCGAAAAGTTGGCACGCTCACAGATTAATTACAATACAGCTATCCCCCAGCAGCGGGCAGTGGGCGATGCGTGTGGGTGTCTCAAGCCCAGTGTGCCACACGCAGTACCGTCAGGGGGTAACGCCAGCACGAGTTCAGCTCATCACGGGGGGTGCAGAAGGGGGGCAATGCAACTCGGGTACTTGGATTCAGCAAAAAACAATTCAATTGGCAATTGTTTTCTGCTGCACCTAATATCGAAGTCCCGCTTTTCCGGGCAGAAAATGCCTCATCGTGTTTTTCCTGTTGACCAATCAGCGTCTTTGGCCCCCGGCACCCCCCCGATTTTTTTTTTTTGCAGGACCTCAATTTAGGTTCAATTTTTTAACGTTAAAACAGGCCCCCATATCGATCATGACATGTTGCAATATTCCCTTCGGGTGGCCATTGTTTTTCGGCTCTGGGGGTTTGGCTTTTTCTTGGACCGCAGATCATCGTGGCTCGAGGGAACGAGGACATGACCATCAAGATCGTCGACGAGGGGGGCGGCATCCGGCGGTCGGACCTCCAGCGCGTGTGGTCCTACATGTACTCCACGGCCCCCAAGCCGACGGCGTCGCAGCTCACGGGGGTGCCGCTCGATCACATGTCGGGTGAGTGAGCCGGTGGCTCGTCCTGTCCTCTTTCCCTCTGGCAATTGTGTTGCCGTGCAAAAGGGGCCGCCACTTGAGAACCTCTTGTTTTTGCCTGAGGGTCGGTCTACCTTCCCCGTGTGGGATAACCCAAAGGCGACAACAGTAAGTGACGTGAATTAACGCACCCTTGGAGCGATTGTCAGAGCTCGACTACCGTAAGAGTTGGAGAGATGGCACCCGCGTGTTAGCATTTTTTTGTAGCGTGCTTGACCACAACCAGGGGGGTACCAGTGCCTAAAAGGGTAGTTTTGGAAACATCTCGTCGAGGCCTTTCGTGAGAGGTTCGGTTGGTGTTCGCACCCTCCTGCTTGTAAAGAAATAGGCTAAACGAAAATGACTCTTGCAGTACTCCACGCCACAAGAGGATTTATTAATCAAACACAATTCGGACGAGACCGCAACAACGCCGCGATTGTCGGCCCACTCTTTTCCTGCCGTGAGGGGTAAGCGAGCCTTGAAAAGGCGGGCCAGGGAGTGTGATGTCTTCTGTCACCTACGTCAATACATTGCTTTTTGTGTGTGAGACTCGTGTTATCTGAGCGCACCTCGATAAGACCTGGCTACTGTTTTGTTTTCTCCCTGCTGCTGGTGCTTGCGTCCGAAAATGCCTGCCGGTGGTGGCGCTGCTGCAGGCATGAGGCTGAAGGAAGAGGAGGCAGCTCTGAATCGCGCGACCGAGCCCGAGCCCGGGGAAACGTTCGCGTTCGCAGGGTACGGCATGGGGCTGCCCCTTAGTCGGCTGTACGCGCGGTACTTCGGCGGCAGCCTGAAGCTGAGACCCATGGAAGGATACGGGACCGACGCGTACATCCATCTGCACAGGTGTGTACATTAGACGAGAACAGAATAGGAGAGGAGAGGAGAGGAAAGGAAAGGGGAGGAAAGAGAGTGTCGGATAGGCCGAACGATGTCTAGACGTCTCCCGTTTCCCGTTGTATCAGTACCCTGCATCCGCTCTGGCTATCGATAGACACAAGCCTGACGGCAGTTGTCAACAGACCGTAAGTGCGGGGGATTATTTGATCTGACGCGACATGGACAGAAGAGGTTTGTGAGTGCTAATTCATCGCGTGGAGGAAAGGGTGTGGCTCTGGGAAATTTGCTTCGGTACGGTGGCGCATTTCGCTGTGGCGTTCACGCTTGTTTGTGTTGAGCGCAAGCGTTTGCGTTAAGCACGAAAGGCGCCCTCGAAACCCGGGCATTTCAGCCTGTGCGGGGAACAAACGCGGCATTACTTGCGCGAGTTCCCGCTCCCACCCCAGCACGCGGCGATTTCACATGTTTTTTTGGTGCGGGAAGTCGTGGGTGCGCATCATGCTTGACCGGATACGTTTTTGGCGTGGCTGCTGGTCACGTTGAGGTGTGCTCTGCTCGTAACGACGGGTTTGGGAAGCTAGCTGACGGTGGTGTGTGTCTGATGTGAAATGCCTGCGCCCCCGTTTTGTCGCTTGTCTTGGTGGCGTGTCGCTGGATAAGGCTGAGAACGAACTCTGAGGAGCTGCTCCCGAACTCGCTTGAGGAGACTCTTCGGGTCATGGCAGACGACGGCCGCGTCAACGTCGCACGATCGAGGTGCGCACCCCCTTCGCCGCTTGTTGTCTTGTGTGGAACACCCCACGTTCGTTTATTGAAGCTTAAGTTATCCTTCGCGTTTGTTCGACGAGCTTGAGAGTACCGCGAGGCAGAGAGGGAGCGAGGTTATGGTAGTGGTAGCAAACGCATTGATACATGCCGGCCATGTGCGTGGCATCTCGTAGACGGCGCCCCCTCGTCTCGTCTTAACCCCAGCTCGCGCACAAATCTGCTGTGGGGCTGTTTTCCAATCCGTTTTTGTTCGTTATTGTGTACCGCACTTGTCGCTGATTTTTTGACGCAATGTGTGTTTTGCGTCCTCAGGTCGTGGAAGCAGCCTGCTAGCAACGATGATCCCGCCAGAGAGCTCATCCGGAGCTTCGGCGAAGGCCTGTAGAAGTCTCAGGCCGAGCGCGAGGTACCGCCGAAAGTAGACGACATGGAGCGCCACTGGCCCAAAACGCTCCCTTATTTTCCGATTCAAGGCATCTGCTTCTTTACGAGAGCGGGCTTTTGGCGCGTTTAGTCCTAGATTGGTAGAAGTAGGTTTTGAGGCGCGGCCGTTGTCGGCTGTTATACTGTCCCAGATAAGATTCCGCGTGGAGTTTTCCCATCGACTGTTGTTTCAAACAGATTTGTGCTCTTTTTTTTTTTCGGAACAGGTTTTGGTGTGCGGTTTTCATTGTTTGTGTGTTGGAATAGGTATTCAATGCTCTTGGATCGAGTAGGCGCAACTTCTATGAAATATCGATCTTGCGCGAATGTTTGTTGTTGATGGTCTTGAAGGTTCTCGGGAGGAGAGAAGAGCAGGACTGTGGTTGCATCTGGCGCAAGAGCCGATCTCTTTGGGTATGGTGCGTTGTTGGTGTACCTGGGTTGCTTGGTGGTTTCACGGCGGATGAATTGTGCAAAGCGGGCGCCTAGCTATGACGAACATTCACACGCTCCCTCCCGCGATAGGTGTTTCGCAGAGTCTTGCAAGTTACAGGATGTTGCTGCAGGTTGCCGTGTACACGGTGTGAGGATCATTCCGTCAGCTCGTAATTGAAGCAAGTATTCGTTCCCTGTGGTTTTACTCGCTGTTGGCGCAAAAGTCAGATGGCTGATGGGAGTCACACGTCTCTGCTCACCCACCGTCATGAATAGAAGCAAGGCAACCAATCACGCCGCGTTATCAAGGGACACCATCTATGTTTTTCCCACAGCCAGTGGAGGGGGGGTTGCCTTAAGTCATTTCATTTTATCCATGGCGGGGATACTGTTCGAAGATCGAGCCCTGATAATTTCGGAATCAAACGGGGTCAAGTGCCTGCCCAATTGCTCGTCTGCAGGGAATTTAGGAATCATGCAACAACATGTCACCCAGGCGCCCTCGACAACATTCTCGGGCATTTGCAGTCGGGGATAAATAACGTTAGGAAAAACCCCGAAAATAACAATGTCAGATTACTTTAGGACATCGAAGCGCAATCGCACGCATACCCACATGTATTAACGGAACGCGCACTGCTGTTTGAGTGTACCTACTACGATGAATCAGAAGTGCAACAAATGTCTATCCACGATAGACTACAATACAGCGTTCCGAGGAACACGAGGCATTTCTGTAGACGGATCGGGTATTTTCTTTTTCTAGACCGAAGGGGCCGGGTCTGTCTGGGAATACACCGCACGATTCCTGTGAAGTGCACGCTATAATTCTGAACGGAATGGGTTTGGCGGTTCCTCCAAGCGCTCCTGTGCCACTAATAGCAGGTTGAAAATGCATGCATACATATATCTTGTCAGTTCGTCTGTGAAAACAATTATTGCGGCGTGATCAACCATCAGCGCTCCTGTCACTGATAGCAGGTTAAAAATACATCTACATATATTCGCGTCAGTTCGTCTGTGAAAACAATTATTGCGGCGTGACAAACTATCGGGCGCCGGGTTGTAACGCCAGAAAAAAAAGAGCTCCTACTCACCCACTCTCACATTCTGCTGCTCTCTCCGGTCTCTGCACACAGTCTGCATCGGAAAGCTCGGCACCTAACCCCCGCGCACGTACGCTCCAGGAGGTGAGAGAAAGAAAGACATATCTTGCGAGAGAGAGCCTTGGTACTTGGCCCCCACAGTGCGCATGATGTCCGTGGAACGCTTGCTGCAGAAAAAGCACCCGCCACCAAACGAGACAGAAGATGCGGATCGGATTTAGACATGTAGTCTATACACACACGTAGGACAGGAGGATCCGGAGGATCTGGGAGGCATGAGAACAGCAGCAAGGCAGCACCAGCACTACTGCTGTTTTAGGGCAGCAGTGAAGTCCCGTATCGCTCTTGGTATGGCTCGCCTCGGGGCCGGCGCCGCTCTTCTTGGCCATGTGGAAAGTAGCGGGTTATTTGGGATTTTGCAGATCTATGGAGTATGCGGACAGTCAGGTGAGCGTGCGAGGCGCGCACAGCAACATGACGACGATGGATATCTGTGCAGAGATGGGATCGTAGGGGTAGGAGACAAGAGCCGGTATATAAGCAACCGCGCGAGGGATGTGGGGTATTTTTCGCCAAGACTCCACTACTTTCTCGGCGATGCCCACGGGCATCTACCGTTTGTCTGTTGTTCACAAAGCAAGTTATCTTCAGGCATTGGGCCAAATCGAGCCTCACGTAGGTTAAAGACAGGCCCGATCCAAACCGCCACCCCTCATTGCGAGCGCACAGTATGTGTGACGTTTCTCCCGCCACAACCCCCTATGCATGCCACCAGCTTCATCGTCAACCTCATTCCGTTTTTCCTGCCCTGGACACCTCATTGCCTCCTCGGTTGTTTGCCGGCGGCTCTTTTCTGCTAGTTGTTTGACTGCACGAGATCCTTTGATGGGTTGGACCTGTCCCCTGCCAAGCCCTTAGAAATCCGTTGTCTGGAAAATCGTGAAACGTACTCGATATCTATCCTTTGCCTTTGCCCGTGTGCCTACAAGTGTAGGCCCCGTGATGTGCCATTCGCCATGTTGCACGCGATGGCATCATCATTGTTCTACTGTACTGCTGTGCATTGCGTGCATGCCTTGGAAATCCTGTGACGACCGGGGCACTCAGAAACACACACGGGAGCAAACGCGATCTCAATAATATTTGGAGACGATCTCCGCCCGAAAATAATTGTGCGACCGTACCCGTGCGCCCCTGTGTTTCATCTACATGTAGCATAATCGGCCGGCAAAGATAGATGGACGGAGGTCTTTGATAGGACGGCTGTTCTACCTAAAGATATCCCCGAGTTCCCTCTCACGTTCTTCGGCCGTACTCTCCTTAGTTCGCTTCATCAGGTGGTGCGGTTTGCCGTTGCTGAGATACCCGAATTCGACAGCCGTGTACATTTTGTACAGCAGTAGTCTATGCAGTCCCAACCGCCCAAACTGCCGGTAAACAAGATACAACAGGCCCACTATCAGTAGTGGTGATGATTGCTCCCCGGGAATCTCGGTTCGTTCTCGCGTCTCCGTTGCCAAAGCATGAATCTCGCAGGAACTATGAAGACGCTGTTTCTTCTGCTTGTGGGACTCATCTTCCTGCTGGGCTCTGCCCGCAGCAGTGACGACAGCAACAAAAATATCAACAACGACGACGATAACAACAAGGCCGCCTCCCACGGCAAGGTGAGATTTTGACTTTGGAGGACACTCCTTCTCAAGCCCTTGACAGTCAAACCTCTGCTGTTGCTCGTGCCTAGTGTACTGTGCATCCGCCTGACACACAGCAGTGTAGACCTTGATGCCCACCAACATGATCGGGTCCTCCAGACTACACGTGCATACATTACATACATGCTGTAAACTTCACCCAGAAAATCCCCTCCGAGTCTTCTCCTGCGGCTGTGTTACCGGGGTGATGGTAGACAACTGGCTGTTGGCATATGTGGACTTTACTTTAGTAGTTCAAGCGCAACGGCATTGCTGCTGTGCTACTGCTGTAATTTGGTAGGCACTAGACTACAGCAGTCCACGACAGCTGTAGCCACAGGATGTACTGTTGGCGTCGTCAGCAGGACTGCCGTAAGTACAGTTGCCCCGCATTTTCGTAGATTGCTGTTGACACGATGGAAGATTTTCTGCGTCCCGAGTCCCAAGATGTGACCTTCGGACGAACCCGCTCGCTTCCACACTCCACACTCCGCTGGCGCTGAACTACATAGAGCAGGGCCTAACCTCAATCAAAGTCAGTGAGGTCAGCTCCTGGTCCCCTACCAGTCGGGTTCGCCCTATGTCGCAATCGCATTACATCTGTAGATCTGGAGTCGTGACGGCAGGGGCAGCCGACAAGCCTCTCGCCACAAGAGTTTTTTTCTGGGTTCATCGGCGGTCGGCTTGGTCGTTGTGCATGTAGCTGTTGGTTCAATTGTTTCGATCTTTTTTCCGGGCGGGGGCGATGTGGATCGGACGACTCTGCTTCGACTTCGACATCGCCAACCGCTTGCGCCGCTCCCGGCGTAGTGACTGTTGAAGCCAGCTATGTAGCCCTCTGGAGGATTGCTCGCGCGGCGCCCTTGAGAAGATGCGCCACCAAACCAACCCATGGTTGACCCATGGTTGACCCATGGTATGCATACAACGCATGTCCGTTGATGCAACGAAAACCTACGGGTTAACCCATGCACCATCAATAACAGCAGTATACAGCAGTAAATACCAGCACTCGGCCGCTGAGTTAGTACGTGTAGACGAGCAGTCCTCGGGTTCTTTCGTATTGAGCAACACCCCCCCCGCACTTCAAGCAGGACTTTCCTTCGTTCCTTCTCTGATGGTGCTGAGCTTTGCCGCCCTCCATGCGGCGACCATGCCTAGCAGTACTGCTGTTGTAAATATACAAAAAGTTTGGTGCCTGCACGCCCAACATTCCCTGCACCTAATGTTTGGCGTATGCATTTGTACCTCTTGTCCCAGTACTTGTGCGATAACGATTTCGAAGAACACAAACGAGGCAGCACCATCACACATCTTCCCGCACTTCGGGCAGAATTGCTATTATCAGTGCTCTACTGCTGTACATGCATGATCACATGTAGTCTATCATGGCTGCTGTATGCTCCCAAGGTCTCCTGAAAATGTATGGCAACTCAAACGTATTGTGATTTGCAGAGTCGACAATCTGCTGTGAACGGAAGAGGAGTTTGCCCTCAGCCTCGGTACATGTATCCTTTGGCGTCCCGTGGCAAGGTCCATGGGACGGTCCGTACTTTGTCTAGTAGAGTATATGGTACATAAATTGATGCATGCATGACTACTGCTGCTGCTGCAGTATGCCGAGTTCTTGGGGAAGAAATCTGCAGTCCCAGGAATTGCGATGATGCCGCATGTGCACCAGACAACAGAGGTATCCTGTCCTATGTCGAACACGCACTCTATATTATTGCAGTTGTCCTCAATTTTCTCTCATCTACACCGTCATGTTGCAGAGGTGTGCCAGTAGCAGCATAGACTATCCCACCAACCCAACACTTCAAGCCGACAGTGCCTTTCCTTCATCCCCCGAGAGCACTCATGTATACGTACTTCTCTTCTACGGAGCTCGCGTATGCATTTAAACGTGTCCACGAGATCAGGCTAGAATGCGAGAAGGATGAGAAAGTACTTCGGATGCGTTGCCTTTTGCTGCTGTGCGATGGCGACACAATCCATTGCCAATCTGGGAAACGACGTTCCTTTTGGCCATCCACAACGAAACTTTGGGTGTTCACATTTCTTTTCTTGCGTACGTCACGCTGCACGCGCTGCACGCATGAGCAGGCTCCTTCTGAGGTGCGTCAGGGCAACCTCGCACCGGTCTTCGAGGTCGAGCCTTCCGTCCTGCCCGTGAGCAACGATGGCGACAGCAGCTCCGACGAAGACGCCAACCCTGCCACCGCTGCCTCAGCCGACAGCATCGCCACGTCCGCTACAACCACCACCACTACCGCTACCCCCGTATGCGACACTGGCAACACGTCGGACCCCATGCTCGCTGCCATGAGGGCTACTCTTGAAAGAGATGCACCGGGCAAGACCAACACGATCGACGAGGTGGGAGCCCCTCGCGATATTGAATGCTGGGGATCCTTGACCTCCACCTCCACCTTGACCTGCACCACCGGCAACAACGATGCTCTTCCCGTTCAGCCGCTGCCCGGCGTTGACAACGACCACACCACGAATGAAAAGGACGACTCGGCCGACCCTGTTATTCCTACCCCGGAGCCCGTCGTTTTGGAACAAATGGACACGACGGACTTGTATGACTTCGTCCGTCATGTCCATTTCTTCCAGAGTGACTGGCTTCGAGGAAGGAGCCAGAACATCGACTGTGTCGTCTTTTGCGTCGTTGGCCGCGTCGTTGGCCGTGTCTGGCAAGGGCTGAACGGGAAGAGCTTCTTTGTTGCCGGTGGTCCAGGTCAAGGTGGAGGTCGAGGTCAAAAGGTGAAAGTAATCTGAAATGCACACAAAGGACAGTCTACAGTTTTGATTGCTGATTATTGTTGTGGTAGAAACGTGTGGTAATCTCTCCGTACTGACATTTTTTTGTAAATTTTTCCGCACCGATGTATTTGTGAAGGTATCGAAGTGGAATGTACACGATATGGAAGAAGCGGCGGGGAAAGTAGTTGTCGGTAATTTGACGACTTGTTCGCATATTGCAGAATAATGATGTTGTGAAGAACAGATAAAGGCCGAGGAATTTATAACGTTGAGCGATGAGCTTCACCACATCCACCACCACCTCCTCGACCTCAACCTCAATCTCCACCACCGGCAACAACGACGCTCTTCCCGTTCACCAGCTGCCCGATATGAACTACGACGCCGCCACCGACGAGGAAGGCCACACAATCGGTGTTCTGGCTCCTTCGTCGTCGAAGCCAGTCGTTCTGGAAGAACCGAACGAGGACAACGGGGTTGGCTCGCCCATGGCCATCACTGCCGCCCCCGAGCACGTTGGCTGCTTCACGTTGACCCGGATGGAGGTGTTCCTTCGCAACCGGATCATAGACAACCCCAGAGGTTCGACACTCGTGCGGGTGCACAGCAAGGCCGACATGACCCCCCTGGTAAGCTGGTGGTCCCGTCAACTCAGCGACCGATGCCCGACTGCGCTGCATGCTGAGTCCCACCTAGACACGCCGTGCATTGCTCGCGAGGAATCAAGCTGTTCCTAGGCTTACAAACTGTTGGTCGTGGGTTGATAGCGCGACCATTCTCCGCGCGATCAAAGAGTTCTTCTTACACTCGACCCTGCTGTCTTTTCACACAATACGCCTCTGTTGTCCTCGCTGATTGGCCCTACTCCCCGTTCCCCCATCTCTCTCAGGAGTGTGCTGGTATCTGTGCGGGTGGGGGAAGCGATGGCTTCGCGGTCAGCAGAGGCGACCTGTTCACCTGCTTGTCGGAAGGAGACTCTGGTGGTTTCCTCCGCGGCAGGGGTAATGGTGTGTGCAACTCCCCCTGCACCGGCGACGCTTCACAAACGTGCGGAGGACATGCCGCGTTTGACGCGTACAAGATAGTCTCGAGGGGAGACGACGAGAACGCCGACGGCATCGCCTTGGGCGACTCACCCTCCACCACCGATACCGCCGCAACCTCCACAACTGCCCGTAAGACAAGGGAATGCGGGGGTTTCACACTCACTGTACCGTAGCTGATTCTCGTTGTGTGTGTGCGTGGGCAAAGGTCGGCCTGCACAACGTTGCTATTTGGCGCGTAAAGCACGGGCCTCACGGTAGCTCACGCACTCTGTCTGTGTGTGCATACGTGGGCAAAGGTCGTCGAAACGGTCTATAAAAGGCTGCCAGCGCTTAGAGCGCGGGTTAGGTACCATCACGTGGTGCTTCTTGTCCCTTTCCTTTTCTTCCTTGAACTACGTGATGTACGTGTGTTTTGGACGTTGCTTGTCGGAGACCTACCAAGTTAGGATAAGTCCAGCTATTGGGACGTGGGTTCTGAGTTTCGCAACTACGAGCAGCCCCCTTGTCTCTGTCTCTGGCAACGTCGTGAGGCTAATCGCTCCATCTTTTTCTTCTCAAAGTGCCGGTTTGCATTTTCAAGCACCACCAGTCTCATTTGACATATCTGACGCCTTTTTTGGCAGGTGTACAACCCTGCGTGCGAAGAAAATCTAGGATGCGCCCTTTCAGCGGTGGTGTTTAGTGCAGGGGGTGCTCAACGCCTACCAACAACACACAACCGAACAATTGTTGTTGGAAAAAAATGACAATGGAAAGCGAACAATACCGACATGTTAAATTAACGCGTGAGCCAAGATGACCTGATTCGGAAAACCGGTTTTCTTCGCTAGCTCATCGCCCCCTTATCCGCCTTGTTTCGCCCCGATATTGTTCTTGTCGTGATGGCATAATGTAAATTGTTGTTTGAACAGTACAAGTTTTCAGCGTGGGGGCAAAGCCAACAACCACCCGCATGCCTCACCCGGAAATGTTCCGTTGTTCCCAGGGACGCTGAGTTTGTGTTTTTTTTTCTTGGCACCTCTATATTCCGAGGAAATTGGTTGATGTCGATTGATATACCAACATTATCTCCGCACGCCCTGTCGATTTCCGACTCGGGTACCCCCGTTCTTGCCAACAGAAGAAAAGGAAGCGTTAAACGATGCACCCAGTGACGTCGCTGGTGCCGGCACCGCCGACCTCAGCGATGACTACGCCAGCAGCAGCAGCAGCAGCAGCAGCAGCAGCAGCAGCGGCAGTGCCAGCAGCAGCAAGGACGATGGTGACAACGACGGCAACAACAACAGCAAGAATGGCGACGGCACAGTGATCAGCAACGACAGTAGCAGCAGCAGAAGCAGCAGCGGCGGCAGTGGCAGCAGCAGCAACGACGACGACGACGGCAACGGCAACGGCAACGACAATAACAATAGCTTCAACAACGGCAACGACGACAACAATAACTTCAACAACGGCAACGGCAACGATGACAACAATAGCTTCAACAACGGCAACGACAACAACAATAACCTCAACAACGGCAACGGCAACGACGACAACAACAACTTCAACAACGGCAACGACAACAACAATGACTTCAACAACGGCAACGACAACAACAATGACTTCAACAACGGCAACGGTAACGACAACAACAATCGCTTCAACAACGGCAACGACAACATTAACGGCAACGGCAACGGCAACGGCAACGGCAACGATGGCCCAGGCCCGGAAGACTTCACCGCCGGCGACGAAGCATCCAACACCCAAGTGGTGAGAAACAAACCGGAGAAACTTGCTTACCTCTCTGAATGTGGCAATCATTCTCTACAGTTAGTTGCATGGTGTTGCGGCCCGGTGGGTCAGTAGCGGACTTGGTGAACTTGAGCTTGAGGCATTTTTCAACTGTGCGGTAGAGACAACGAGCAATCTGGATGTCAATATATCAACCCGGTGGAAGATTTGTGCTTCATAGACGCGGCGGTGACGGACGAGGTAGCCTCAAAGTCAGGATTCCAACATCCACTCACTCACCCACCCACCCGCTCATCACACACGCGCGCTGCGGGGGCGTTGCACCGCTCCGTACAGGACGGATCGGTTGCCCCACCTCCACAGACCCGCCGAAAAGCGTGTTTATGATCCTCCTCCAAACCCTCGTTGTACAGATTCACCAGGGGACTGTAAATGCCAAGACCTTCGTCCGATGGTGGAGGGCACGTCAGCTCACCCTCGTGGACGCGTCAACCCTCAAGCTGTGTAAAATATCGCGCAGAGGACAGGAGAAGTCTTGCCAGGTATGTAACTTGCCACCACCGCCCTTAGTTTGCTTTCCCCCATGTGTTGCACCCAACAAACTCATTTGAGGTTGAAAACAAACGAATCTCATTATTGCTCTCATGGAGCTCGCATCAGGCGTTCATGCAGTAGAGACACGTGAGGTAGAATCTAGGCCCGACTTGTGATTGATGCTCAACAAACAGTCCCTTCCTCCCTCTCAAAAAACTCCATGGGAACACAGGCCATGTACTCGGAAAGCCTGTCTGGGCAGTCAAGAGCACAGACATAGGTGTGGAATACTGTGCGGCAAATCACCCCCATGCCTTGCACAGCAGTCAAGTATTCGCACCTCTCTCGTCCTGTTTTTCCCTGCCATTTTTTCATAACCCTCTCTGCGTGTTATTCTCGTTTGACGTGCTGCCCGGCAACCCTTAGGACATGCCCTTGGATAGTTCGACCGAGGTGGTACGGGTCGAGGGTAAGCACGGGAGGCCCAGGAAGGACGGACGCTCCGTGTTCCGTGTTTCGACGGGATCTCCCCGAGGCCTGAAGAACAAAGTGGTGAGAACAGGGAGTTTTCCGTGCGGTACACCTCGTTCACGTCTCGGACACTAATCTGTAGTCGGTAAATGGTCACGGTGGTACAGGATGCTGTGCTCTCTCGCGTGCTCTCGAGGCAGCTAGCGTGAGATGCTCTTGTCGTTTGACGCTCGCCCTCGTCGTTTCAGGATCAACCACGAATATGATCAGTCGCAACGAAGTAGTGTTCGTGTTCCTGACAAGGTGTGCCCATTTTCCTTGGAAAGTACCACCGTTTGTTTTCCTACAAGAGGCATCTGTGGGCAAGGTTTTCGCTGCTAAACGTGTTGCAGTAACGATTCAAGCCAGAGCTACAATAGCTTATGCTGACAAAACCATCTGTAGCCGTTTGCTCTCCGTCACGGCTGCTGTTCGTCCTGACATTGATGGTCCTTTTTCCCATCAACAGGGTGTACAACTCACACGCCCTTGTCTCGCACTGCTGTTGTTGCTAACGATACCTTCACAGTGGGACTTCGATGCGGGCAGCTCCCTAGCACTGGACGCGTGGATTTCTCTTCTGGAGGGTGTCACAACGCTTGATTACCAGAAGGAGGCCGATTTTTGGGGGGTAAGTACTCGTTGTTGTTGTTATTTAACTATCATGGTCTACGTGTTTGGGGGCGGCGGCGGCTTGGCAATGCTGTCGTTGTCGCCGTCGGTGTTGGCGTTGCAGTTGCCGCTCTTCAAAACCTTGTCGCTTCTGTGTCTGTATTCTATCCGGTAGCCAACGGTACGGTAGAGTTCCTCCTACCACGGCACGGAAGCGTGCGGTAACAATACTAGCCTTCAGTTCCACGAAGCACCTCACTAGCAGACAAACCCGATCGCCATGTCTTCCGTTCCATGCACATATCCAACTCTGCAACATGCTCTCGTGCGACACGTAACTATTGCAGGACACTCCGCGGGCTGGCAACCCGGGTGACTCTTTCAAGTTCTCGATCGAGCTCGGGCCGTTCACGTTCGCCCCCACGCCCGCCTTCCGCGGCGACAGCATTTCTGTCGATGACTACCCGCTCATTCCGGGTCAATTCTTGTCGACGGCACCGGTCGTCGATTCCGCTAACCTGGAGGTGACGGAGGTCGGGGACGTGATTCTTCGGCAGGGCGACATCCCGGCCTACCCAACAAACCCCAAACCGCTCTGGGCCCACCGTGCTACGGGGTCGGTCGGGGGTACTGCCAAGGGGGGGCTAGGGTGTGCTGTGGAGGCATGGTGGGAGAGGGCCACCAACGGTGGCCAAGACATGCGCGTCCCCGTCCATCTGGCCGTGAAGAACGGCAGGTGGAGGGTCGGCCGGGGGTGGATGTGCACCTTGGGCCGAAGCCCCAGAGTGGCTGGAGGGTGGAGGGTCCACCTCCCGTGGGACTCCCACGGGAAGGCCCTCAAGGCGGCGTCCCTCCAGCTTCGCGACGGCAGTGCCGTGATGGCCACCGAAGATGGCCACATCCTGTGGAGCTCTTCGTCCTCGCCGTAAAGGGGGGATGGGTTGCCGTCAGTGGTTGCTTCCTGAGTCATTCGACCATCGGTCGCGTGTGTAAATAGGTGCCCGTTGTTATGACGGAGCGCCGATGAAGGGAAGGAGGGACGCACTGGTGAAGATTTTTTTTTGTGTGTGAATGCAGGACAACAGCCCTTCTGTTGCCCTGTCGTGCACGTTTGGGCTGTTTCAGGTCTGCGATCGGGCGTGACGTGGTTTTCATATCTGTCGTGACTGTTCTTGTGGCCTTGAGAGCTTGTTCTGTGTACATAATTAGTCAAAAATGCTGGCGGTGTCGATCAGTGCACGGGGCGAAGCGCCGTCCGCCTCGCGGTTGTGTTTTTTCATGAGCGTCGGGGGCTGTTATGTCGCACTGAATTTATCGTTGTTTCGGGGGAGTATCGTTCGTTTGCGCTGAACATGCTGCGCTGGACGCTTGTCTGCCGCGGCATCACGCAACGAAGAGGGGAGATATGGTCTTGAGTGATAACACTTGTTATATATTTTTCCGACACCCAACATAACGGTGATTTTTGGCGACAGGGAAGCCGCAACAAGAAACATGTGGCGTATTCGAACAGCTGTTTCTGTTCTACCATATTCCGAAGCAGAAACCGAATGAAGCCCTGATGGGCTTCGGAAACTCGTTGTTGCTTTGATGCTTTCGGTTCTTGCCAAACGAACTACATGATTTCGTTGATGTTGGCATTGGCGCTTTCACTGTTCTCATCTATGCGACCGGCTGCCGATACAGGCTTACCACCACAGAGAAGAGCCCCAATTGCTCGCCCCCCCCTAGTGAACTCGGCAACCAGGTTGCCTTTTTTTTTGTTTTTACCTCCGTTTTTTTTTTTGGCGGTAGCCATAATGGTGGTCGAGTAGATCATGTTGTGCGGGGTCGAGAACCCTCACTCCGCGCAAGGGGGATGATCGCACCACGTTGGGTTAAAATGGTCAAGCACCCTCGAGGCAGTTACACAGTGCTTACAACTGTCTC
>CACKRE030000103.1:173356-186454 GCA_902602495.3 Ectocarpus sp. CCAP 1310/34 | reverse complement strand
CCTCCTCCTCAAGGTCTATGACGATCAGCGGCGCCGAACGACTGCCCTCCCTTCTCCCCTCTCCCTGCAGCTGCAGCTGCTGCTGCTGCTGGCGAAACGGCGACAGCGGCGATAGCGGCGGTGGCATCATCGCAGCGTCCGTCGCCGCCTGTGTAACCGCCGCCGCTGTCGCTGAGGCCCGAGAGTTGCCGAACAAGACGCCCCCCCCGCCCTCGTCCACCGTCGTCGTCGTCAATGCCACCGGCCTAACAGACACCCGAGCAGCAGCCATTGTTCGTTGACGTGCTCGCTCGCTTCTGCTTTCGTTTGTTTTTTTTTTTAGCGGAAACGAAAGGCCGGACCGGAGGGCACAAAGAGAGAGAGAGAGAGAGGAAGGAACCGCACTCCGTCAGAGGGAACAGAGGGTAGGATTGTGGTAGAGCAACGGCGGCGGTGGTGTTGAGGAGCATCACTTCTCAGGGGTAAAACGCGCCCGTGCCGAGGTGGGGGCCGGCTCCTCTTTGAGGATGGATGAATGAATTGAGAATTTCGTCTCCTTCGAGGGCGTTTTCAGCTTTAGTCGCGGGCGAACTAATTTCACGGGGAGCGCGCAAGGGGGACGGTCGTCACCATCGGTCTTCGATGGCGCCCAGAGGGGAGGGGTGATAGTCGCGAGTAGCGCCGGCGAGTTCACGGTGATCAGAAGGGAGAGCGCGCGCGGCGCTCGGCACTTGAGAGTGAACACGAACAGGAGGAAGGCTGGTTGGTTGGTGGTTTGCAGCTGGTGTAATTTTTCTGCACTGCGAGAGAGTTGGCGTTAGCAGAAACAAAGGATATCGGTTGGGAGATTGAGCAGAAGACAAGAGGGAGAGAGAGAGGGGTTTCATTTCTTCATGAATCGGCATCCTCGTTCCCAACCTCGCCCCAAGCCAGCGGCACGTTTCCGCTACACACACGCGACGCGCGCAATGCAATGCAATCGATGGTAACTTGTGAGCAGTGATTCTCTCACGACTAGCGGAAGCCACGTCCCTGGACCCGAAACCAACACGGAAAACACAGACGGCTGGACAATCGACATGAAAGGATGGTTGGTGCTTTGTGTAAATCCGGGGTCTCTGTTTACCGAAGCTATCATAATACGTCGAGAGAGCAAGCCCTGCATATACACATGAGCCCGCAACGAGCAGATGAAGGTGCACTTTTTCGCCACTAGTGTACCGTAACGGTCGTGGGTGAGACAAGACAACGAAGAATTATTCTTCAGCTGCTGCATAGATTTTTACTACATGTACGCGGGTCGAGATTGACGATGCGAAAGCTGAAACAGCAACACACGGCATGCGAGAGCAGTCCAAACCAACGTCACGAGCGAGCGATTGGCACGCGATCTATCTCAAGCGAGGAAGAGAGTAAGCGAGCAGGAGATGATCGCATGCTAATTTAATTCTCCACGAGTTGGATGTCGAATAGCGGGGTGGCAGGGTGATGACAGCAACAAAAACAATAATTTCTTGGGAAAAACCCATGGGACTTATGTTTAAGTTTACAAAAAATCAAGGAAGCACACCCCATTCCAGAGAATACCACAGCAGCCGAAGGAGAGTGTTGAACCCCTTGCAGCGAGGAGGGAAGAAAGCATGCTGGGTCCTGAGTATATTTTGAGTCTCGTTAAGGCTACACAGCATCGGCAGCAGATGCAACACTGCTGTGTGTGATTGTACTCGTGTATCTGGGGGCGAAAGAAAAGCGCGCGAAAGATACGCCCGTCTCGCAAAAAAAATCTCACCTCAAAATCTGCACCTACGAGAGATTTTGCCAGGACCGGTAGTACACACACCTTCCACACTACTTACCACTGAACGGCCAAGGTGTGCCACGCGGCAGTCGAGGTTATCCAGTCTTTGCTGCTCGTTTCTGTTGTGCGTAGGACGAGGGGCATGATTATTGTAGACGCCAACAAGCGTACCATGCAAGAAGAGAATGCGATACAACAGCTGTACCGAGAAAAAAAAGTATTTGTCCTGCGGGGTTCGTGCACACACACACGGATCTCACAGCAGCGGGCTTACTGCCTCTATCGACTAGCCAGCCCCGACAGAGAAGCACACCACCACCACCCTGCTCTGCTGCTGATAACCTATCTCAGCACGACGAGCGCATAGAGAAGGCAGGCAAGCGTCGCTCGCCCAACCGGGCCCCGCCGCCGCCGGTGATGTATCTTGCCAAACACCCGAAACTCACCAGCAAGATGTCAAAGTGTGCTGCGCGCCCGTTGATCCTGTGTCGACGCTTGCACAGCCAGCTGCCACGACCCCTCTCCACGCGTAGACAGCTAGCTAGTAATACCCTCCTCCTTTGCTGCCGACAATCCTTCGTGAACTACGTACGATGGTTGTGGAAAAACGAAAGTGTGTGCCCGCGTCTGCTCATTTACCAGCCTGCAGGGGCGATGACCCTCCTAGTTCGGCACGTCACTGATTGGTCAATTTTTGACAGTGCTCTATCTTAGGTGACCGGAAATCCCGGGTCTCTCGCCGAATTCTCTGTGGTCTCTTCTCTCTCTACCACACACACATCCCTCCCGCTGTAGCACCAGTCACACCCAACATACGTACGCTCTCCCCACGGACGGACAGCGTTTACCCTCCCACCCGATATCGAGAAGGGCCATCTCACTCGCACAGCTGCTGCGCGCGGAGGCAATAATCATGACCACCACGAAGCTCAGGCTGACTCTCGAAGAGGAAGACCAGGCGAAACAACAGCAGCAGCAGCAGCAGCAGAAGCAACAGATAAAACCGTGCGCCACGCCCAGGGGCTTCAGAGAGATCCCTTTGCAGATCACCCCTTCTACGTGGAAAACGGACCTCACCAAGTGTAACGTGTGTGGTAAGTGGTGAGAGCAAGGACCTCTGGTGCTTCCGAGGTCGTATGTAGCAGCTCACGGCGCGGTTTTTTCCCGCTATGGGCGACTTGTTCTTCGCGCGCAATCGTCGTTGGCTTCAGCAAATCCTGCGTACCTACCATGTCGGAAAGTTGTTACATCGAGCAAACCACTGCTGTTGCCCTGTGTCAGCTGCATCTCACAGCCTTCCCCTCTGCAATAGTCGCTCATCAACCTCTCAGGATGCTTGCTCCCTCCAGCTTTTTCCCGACGAAAGACATGTTGGATTTGCTCTCGAAATTTCGCGCGCAGTGCTCTCTCTGTCGGACAAACCCCCCCGAAGTAAACGGTTTTTCTTTCTGTGGCCCCTGTTTTTCACCGCCGACTGCTGTGTTTGTTGCACGCCCCACCGTCGCTTCGACGACCCACCTGCATAGGCGACCGCTTCACATGGCTAAACCACCGCCACAAGTGCCGCAACTGCTGGCAGGCCGTCTGTAACTCTTGCGCCAAGAGTCGGAAGGTGAGGATGTTTTTGTACTAATTATGTACCGTGGTACGTTTTTTCTGTTCTGTCTTTCGGGTTGTATCCAAACCACAAACGCACTGGCCCGCAAGATCTGCTGGTCAAGTAACCAAGTAGCCGTGTCTGCACGCACACACGCACATGGAACAGACCAACAGCAGTACGCCTACAACTGCAACAGCAGTGCAGCAGCTGTGGTACGCTGCGGTTTGCGTGTGTGTGTGGCTGAGATCACGTCGCGCGCGAAGCACCTGGATATCAAGTAAGCACATCATACAGGGTCGCTTTATCGAAGACAAGGTAGATGCGTGGAGTACATTGAGTCTGACCCGCAAAGCTGTTTTTAGAAAGAACTTGGGTGCGGTAAAGTTCCTAAGGAACCGCCTCTTGCTCTCCAGGAGTGCAATCACCTCCCCTCTTCAAAACCTGACTTATGTCTCGAGGGTTGGACGGTGTGTGTGTTGTGTGTGTGTTTTGCGCCCTATTTATTATGGCGACAGTCCCCCCATTTTTCGTGGTGAGACATGTACTACACGTTTCAGCGTAACACTTTCGGTGTATTTTTTCGTACAACTACAACCATCCAGGGTCACACAGGAGGGGTAAACACCAGGGCTTTTTTTCTTCTCTTTATTTCTTTTCATGCCCCACCTTCCTCCTGCGGTGCGTGCTGAATTTTTATTTTATCGCGAGAAGGGTCCACCCGTCCCTTTCCCTCGTCAACGGCGCTAACGTCGAAGTTTGGTACTCACGAGAGCTTTTTAGCTATATTTTGCTTTCACCCGCAATTTTCGTAAATGTTTCATTTCACCCCATGGGGAACTCACTACCTCTGCGACTATATAATAGCGGATTACGAGGATACCACTAGACCACCGGGGCGACGGTGTATGTGCTGTTGAAAGAAATTCGGACGATTTGTGTACATGTGGGACGAAAACGCATCGCTGTTAGGCATGGTAGCAGCTGAATGAGACAAGTAGATACGGATACATGACGAGTTTTGGATTCCTCTCGACAACACCCTAAGTCGCACAAATCTGCCCCCACAGCGGCCTGGTTGTGAACAAACATCCCCGAGTGTCGTTGTCGTTGTGTCTGTCTCCTTGTCTTGCTGAGTCTTGGGATTATTTCTTTGTTGGCGTGTTTTTCGCGGAAGGAAGTTCCTCTTACCATGATAGAGCGAGTAGTCTTACATATCCCCCCGCGACCCGTTGGCGGGCGTGATTTGGCAGTTTGCTGTTTGCATTGGAGCTGTTGACATCGCACAGAACGAACTTGGTGGTGCATACTGCTGGAAGTAGTGTTGTCCTATCCCCGGTGGTCTCGATGACAAATCATCGATGGGCTAGCGTAGCGGCTAGATTTGGGGAGTTCCGAGTTCCGCCGATGTCCAGCGTCTTCCTTCGCTGGCTGGTGGTGTAGGAAGCGCGCTTCATCGGGAGACAGAGTACGCATCTAGGTTCGTCGGAAAGTACTATGTCGTGGCTGCTCGCGGGAAAAAAGATGAATCGATGCATCCATCCGCCGTAGAGATATAAAAGGCTCTTTGTGTGTGTGTTTGTTTGGACTCCCCAAGATCGCTATTCTTTTTGTTCTATCTTGAGCAGCAAGAGACTCGAAACATTTCGAGGGGAGGTGCTGCGAGGTGGCAAGCCAAATGGACGAGATCGAATTCCCAAGAAGCAACAATGCTGTTCGGTGCAAATATTTGCATTCAGTGTGCAGCACTCACGGCGAGACTGACGCCCAGAAGAGATTGAAAGAAAGTCGAAACCATACACACACACACACGCATGCATGCACGCACGCACCCACGCACGCACGCACACACGCCTTGGTAGACACGTGAAATGTTCTGTTGCTACCGTTCTCTTTAAAGCCGGAGAATAGCTTGCTTAGCCCCCTCATGACGCCCCGTCATGGGGCCCCATATCATGGCATTTGTGTTCAACCAAACTGAGACTGGCGCCTTTTCATTGGTCAGCCGGTTGGCGCGGTCGATGCTAATAAGAAAGACACACACACGAGACACACCCGTGATTGCCAACGTGATGAAGGGGGGGCATCGCGATTGTGTGGGCGGAACCATTCTTGCGTTGCCAGGAAGACAGCAATAAAATTTATATGCATATTGACACCAAAACACTTGACGGGGCATTTCCACAACAAACCAACCAACCAACCATCTTTATTCGCATCATATCTTCAACAACCACCCCACCCCCCGTCCCGCATGATAACAATCCCCCAAAACACAAGGTCATACGAGCCCGCACCGCCCCGAAGAGAGTGTGCGACACGTGCATCCAAAACTGCTGGACCCCCAGGACCCCGGCTGTCACCAAGCCCGCCGCCGCCGCCGGCAGCGTCGTCACCAAGGCGGACGGCGACCGCCGCGTCTCCCTGACCGTGTCCACGTCCGACGGCTCGTGTCCGGTCGACGCCACCGCTACGGCACCCCTCTCCCCCGGCACCCCCGCCGCCGCGGGTTTCTTCGGGCCGGGCGCGGCGGCCGCGGCTACCCCGTCAACGTCAAGGGCAGCAGCAGCTGAGGAGACAAAGAGCAGCAGCGACAGCAGTGGCAACGATGGCGTCAGCCGAGCTCTCCCATCGGGCCGCCGCCGTCACCGCGATCACCGCCGCCAGGCTAGCGTCAGTGTGGTCATGCCGCCCTTGCCGCTGCTGGCCTCGCCGCCGGGGTCTTCTTCTTCTTTCGCGTCGCCGTTGGCGATGCTGCCGCCGCCGACGCCGGCCGGAGGCGACGACGACGAAGCGGGGGAGGAAGAAGGAACCGTGGTGTTCCCGCCGGCAGGAGGCGTTATTACTCCATCGTCGGCGTCTGCATCTACCGCCGTTGGACGCCGCGGCGGCGGCGGCGGCGGCGGCGGCGCGGAGTTGTCCCCGTTCTTCGGCGGCCGCGAGAAGAGGAGCGGTAGGCGGGAGAGCACTGGCGGCCGTCTGGAGAGCGGCGGCGGTGGCGCGCTTGGCGGCGGGGGTTGGGCCGACAAGGTGGTGGCCGATCTGCTGCAGCAGCAAGGCGCGGAGAAGGCGGCGGCGGAGGACGAGAAGCACGATGACCGCGGTAGTAATAACCTTGCCGCACTGTCGGAGGAACCTGCTGTCGACGACGACGCTACCGCCGGTGGTATGAAGGAAGAGGAGGAGGAGGATGGCGATCAGGGAGGGCCGATGATGGTGAAGCTGACGCCGTGGACGGGGGTCGTGATGGGTGCCGTGGCGATCGGCACAGGCGTCGCCATCGCCGTGGTTGTCCGAAGTGCCTTCTCTCTCGTCTTCTACTGAATCTCTGGTGATCTTTTCTCTTGTGTTCCATCTGGTGTTCTTCTGCTAACCATTTGTTCTTCTTGTTCGACTGAAATCGTTGAGAGCGCCCAAAAAGGGAGGATTGATGGTCCCTACTCCCTCCAATAGTTGAACGATCGCTCTGCGATTGGCTGATATTATCGCATGTGTACATGGATCTTTGCATGCGGGTATGGTCTTTTGTGTTCCAAATGCACATGTGTTGCGAGACTGTTGTGCAGAAGAAGAGCGCAGAACCGAAGCAAGGGGAGAACAAGGATTTTGAGAGCCAGGGATCGTTATTGTGCACTAGAAAGAGTACCAGAGCATAGAAAATACGGAGACATTTAGTGCCTGGGAGAGAAAGAAAGGCCCTGCTCTCCTGTTTTTCAATTCAAAACCCACCCGTGCTGGTGTGTGTTCTGCGAAGGAGGAAAGGAGCAGCGGGGGTACTGTGCGTGCGTGTGCAGTGGTGATGTATTATATTTTGATACACTAGGTGAGGTGAGGCGTGTTGCCCAGTGTGGAAAACGCATCGGAAAATTATGCAGCCTAGCCTGGCCTGTTGCGTTTTTCATGCACGTTTCTTGGGGCGAGTCGTGGGCTGGAGCGGTGCGCGTTCGGTGGTTGCTGAGAATTGTACTACTAGAGGTACTAATGAAAACCCTACGGAGTTTCACATTTCCGAGTGACTTTCGTTAGCTCCGCAGCTGTATTAGTGTGTGGTTCAGGTAGGGTAGTGTCTTCAACTGCTCGCTCAATGAATCAAGACTGTCCCATGTCTTGCCGCGGCGGCTACAACACTGCTGGGCTCGCATCTGACGAGCCTTACGCGTAACGAATTATTACATTTGTTGTTTTTTTTATCGTTGGTGTTGGTAATGCGTACAAGACTACCGAGATTATTTAGTGAATGCGTGATTGGACTAGCAAGCGTAAGTTGGACTGCCTCCTTTCGAAAGCGCTGCAGCATCTTGTGTTCGGAAGGGGAGTTGGTCTACCCGAGTTTTTTATTTTTACAGGATCCAGCGTTGTTGGTTGTAGGTAGGGGGGGGGGTTGTGCACGGTGAAAATACGATCGTCGCTACAAAATACTAATGTTGGTTTTGTGCGCGAGTGCAAGAAGAGAAGAAGAGCGATTAACACACATGGCCAACAATTGACGAAATGAAAGAGATCAGATGCTTCTACCCATCTGCAATAAGCAAACGTACGAATGAAGAGCATGGAGGATCCCCGGATCCCCGCCCTTCCTTCGGCGACCAACACGCGTCCCTCCCTTAGGTTGGACCTTTACTACTGCCTGCCGTTCACTCACCCTGCGGTGCGCGGGGGTGGGCGTTCGCTAGCTAACAGTCTCGCCTGCCTTTCATTAAAACACGCAAAATGCTGCGCTCCGCTTGCGTATCTTTTCTACCTCGGCTTCACAGACCGATTCATTATGTGTACCGCGGCGTTTGAGAGGGCGAGGCAAATTAAATGGGTGGGCGTTCGCTAGCTGACAGTCTCGCCTGCCTTTCATTAAAACACGCAAAATGCTGCGCTCCGCCTGTTAATCTTTTCTACCTCGGCTTCACAGACCGATTCATTATGTGTACCGCGGCGTTTGAGAGGGCGAGGCAAATTAAATGAACACGGTTGCCCAGCTGTTACGATGGAGCAAGCAGGGTTCGCGAAAGAACCTACCTCCCACCACTTGTTCTAACCGTGTGTTGTGGACCTTCAGTCTGATGCCATCAATCACCCGATGTCATCGAATCACCACCATCGCTCGAAGACACCACCCGGGGGCAAACACACCCACCCTCGTCCTTCCTTCTTCCGCCCGACAAGCGGGGTTCCGTTCCACACTTCCCACGACCCTCTCGTTCTAAAAAGCCAAGCTAGCTTTCTTCTTACTTTCTTCTCGTCGTCCTCGTCGTCTTCCCCGCATTAACTACAACACTTCGATCCATCCTACCATCCTAACCGGTCGCCCCGGTGGTCTATCCTCGTAATTCGTTAGTTGCAGAGGTCGTACGTTCGAATCCCCATGGGGTGAAACATTTACGAAATTTGCGGGTGAAACATTTACGAAATTTGCGGGTGAAAGCGAAACATAGCTGACAACCTTTCGTGAGTACCAATCTTCGACGTTAGCACCGTTGACGAGGGAAAGGGACGGGTGGACCCTTCTCGCGACAAAATAAAAATTCAGCACGCACCGCAGGAGGAAGGTGGGGCATGAAAAGAAATAAAAAGAAGAAAAAAAGCCCTGGTGTTTACCCCCTCCTGTGTGACCCTGGATGGTTATAGATGTACGAAAAAATACACTGAAAAAAGTGTAGTACTCTACATACTACGCTGAAGAGTGAAGTACACGTCTCACTCTCACCACGAAAAAAGGGGGGAGTGTCGCCATAATAAATAGGACGAAAACACACACACACACACACACACACACACACATTTCATGGTAGATAGAAGTGTTTTGTGTTTTCAACCGCACTAAGACTGACGTCTTTTCATTGGTCAGCCGGTTAGCGCGGTCGATGCTAATAATAAAAANNNACACACACACACACACACACACACACACCATCCGTGCCATGCTTCTAACGCCCGTCCGGGCTGGTCCAACTGACGTGGACGTACGATTTACATCGCGGCAGGGCTACCCAGAAAAAACTAAACATAAACACGACCAAGACGGCCAAAGCCAGAACAAAGGAGACGACCCAGCAGACAAGACACACCGGATCTCTTTTGCCTCTGTCTCTGCCTCTGTCTCTACCTCGCTCTCTCTCTCTCTCTCAATATTGACTAACTTCGCTCCCCCAAGAATTGACACAAGACTTCTCTCTGACTCTGAACTCTCTCTTTCTTCCGCGGTGTAGCGAAGAGAGTCTGGGGCCACGGAGGATCGATTGCCCTATGCTGTACATCTATATTACATTTCACCCCCCGCCCCTCCTCCGTAACGCCTCCTTTCTCTCACGGCTAAGGGCTCGGTAGAACGACACGACCCGTGGGTGCGCCCTAATCTTGGAGGGGTCGATCGTGCCGACCACCGAGAGGCCCTCTAGGGATCGGACCCTGGAGAGGGCCACGTAGGCCTGGCCGTACTCGAAGGCTCGAGACAGGCACACGCTGGCGCGGTCGAGCGACCTGACCGGTGGTGGCGTGAGGAACGAAAAAACGAATGGTAAAATAGCGGGAAATAAAACAAGCAGCAGCAGCAGCAACTGAGATGTGAAAGAAAAATGAGGAAGACGTCCTGTGGTACGCACACAAACATGATGTTCGTCATGATCAAAGAGGCCATGTGTGGGGGGGGTACTCATAGTCGTGCATGCCGTAGTCGTTAGACCATTGACCTCGCATCCCTACAAAGCCGGGACGGAGCACGCCGGGTTCTCACCGGACCAGGCTCTCACATCACCAAGCGCGAAGCGCCGTGAGATATTCGGCGAGTCGCATGAAGGGTGCGCTGCATCCTGCTAAGGGTGTTCGGCATCTTGTGCTTACTTCCTTGCGTACGGATGACAGCTGCGTATGAATTAATTTATTTTCTGGTGCTTTCACTTCCAGAGACAGTTGTAAGCACTGTGTAACTGCCTCGAGGGTGCTTGACCATTTTAACACAACGTGGTGCGATCATCCCCCTTGCGCGGAGTGAGGGTTCTCCACCCCGCACAACATGATCTACTCGACCACCGTTATGGTTACCGCCAAAAAAAAAACAGCGGAAAAAAACAAAAAAACGGTAACCTGGTTGCCGAGTTGACGAAGTGAATTGGCTTGTTTTACAACGTCGTTGCCAAGCGACGAAAACCCAACCCCGATGGCAAACACCGGGGGCGGGCGGCTTGTTTTACAACGTCGTTGCCAAGCGACGAAAACCCAACCCCGATGGTAAACACCGGGGGGGAGTGGGTTGCTTGTTCCAAGAGCAGAGTCTACGAAAACATAACAAACACTCACACACACACAAACACCGCAGCTCTGTCTACTCGAAATGCCTTCCTCACGGTGTGCCGTGGCGGCGAGCGGCCTGCCTACCGTCGGTTTCGCGGAGGGAAAAATGAGGGAGCGCGCAACCGCAGGCAGACAAGATAGCGAAGGGCGTCCGGCTGCGGCCAGGTGGTGTGCGGGGGCGAAGTAGACAGACCAACACCGGTCGCCCCGGTGGTCTAGTGGTATCCTCGTAATCCGCTAGTAGTCGCAAAGGTCGTCAGTTCGAATCCCCATGGGGTGAAACATTTACGAAATTTGCGGGTGAAAGCAAAATATAGCTAAAAAGCTCTCGTGAGTACCAATCTTCGACGTTAGCACCGTTGACGAGGGAAAGGGACGGGTGGACCCTTCTCGCGATAAAATGAAAATTCAGCACGCACCGCAGGAGGAAGGTGGGGCATGAAAAGAAATAAAAAGAAGAAATAAAGCCCTGGTGTTTACCCCCTCCTGTGTGACCCTAGATGGTTGTAGTTGNTCTTCGACGTTAGCACCGTTGACGAGGGAAAGGGACGGGTGGACCCTTCTCGCGATAAAATGAAAATTCAGCACGCACCGCAGGAGGAAGGTGGGGCATGAAAAGAAATAAAAAGAAGAAATAAAGCCCTGGTGTTTACCCCCTCCTGTGTGACCCTAGATGGTTGTAGTTGTACGAAAAAATACACTGAAAAGTGTAGTACTCTACATACGCTGAAAAGTGTAGTACACGTCTCACCACGAACAATGGGGAGACTGTCACCATAATAAATAGGACGAAAACACACACACAATCCCCCTGAACTGGCTGTTCTCTTGCGCCCACCGAAAGGGACAGGAGACGGGCGGCACATGTATGCGTGAAAGCACACGGTTTGTCTCTCCGATCTGTTTCGAGGGAACCCATCCATGTACCAGAGTCCGGTCGCCCCGGTGGTCTAGTGGTATCCTCGTAATCCGCTAGTAGTCGCAAAGGTCGTCAGTTCGAATCCCCATGGGGTGAAACATTTACGAAATTTGCGGGTGAAAGCAAAATATAGCTAAAAAGCTCTCGTGAGTACCAATCTTCGACGTTAGCACCGTTGACGAGGGAAAGGGACGGGTGGACCCTTCTCGCGATAAAATGAAAATTCAGCACGCACCGCAGGAGGAAGGTGGGGCATGAAAAGAAATAAAAAGAAGAAATAAAGCCCTGGTGTTTACCCCCTCCTGTGTGACCCTAGATGGTTGTAGTTGTACGAAAAAATACACTGAAAAGTGTAGTACTCTACATACGCTGAAAAGTGTAGTACACGTCTCACCACGAACAATGGGGAGACTGTCACCATAATAAATAGGACGAAAACACACACACAATCCCCCTGAACTGGCTGTTCTCTTGCGCCCACCGAAAGGGACAGGAGACGGGCGGCACATGTATGCGTGAAAGCACACGGTTTGTCTCTCCGATCTGTTTCGAGGGAACCCATCCATGTACCAGAGTCCGGTCGCCCCGGTGGTCTAGTGGTATCCTCGTAATCCGCTAGTCGCAGAGGCCGTCAGTTCGAATCCCCATGGGGTGAAAAATTTACGAAATGTGGGGGTGAAATCGAAATATAATATAGCTGACAAGCTCTCGTGAGTACCAAACTTCGACGTTAGCACCGTTGACGAGGGAAAGGGACGGCTGGACTCTTTTCGCGATAAAAAAAAAAATTCAGCACGCACCGCAGGAGGAAGGTGGGGCATAAACAGAGATAAAAAAGAAAAAGCCTTGGTGTTTACCCCCTCCTGTGTGACCCTGGATGGTTGTAGTTGTACGAAAAATACACTGAAAAGTGTAGTACTCTACATACGCTGAAAAGTGTAATACACGTCTCACCACGAAAAATTGGGGGACTGTCGCCATAATAAATAGGACGAAAACACACAACACACACATCCATGTCTTGCACTTCGCCGGCAGCAGCACCCCCTCTCCGTCCCTCCCAGTCCGCCGGTGGTGAAGGAGGGACACCAAACATCAATTTTCTTTCACATCACCTCCCAGCTCGAAGGCTTTGTGGTTTCGCTAGGAGCCGTGGTCGCAAGACTGTGATCAATCATCTCGGCAATACGCTCACACCCTACCCCTCCCAGGTTATGCAAGCAAACAACACCACCCACTATCTGTCCCTCCATGCAAGAAGTCCTCACATTCCTTGGCTCTTGTGGACACTGAGAGCCCACGCCAGGGCCAGGGGGAGCTGTCTCCTCGAGGCCACCGCCTGTCCCCCGACGTACAGGTGGAACTCTTCCGGTCTGTAGTTGATTTCAGACAGATAGGGGGGAGAGGGAGAGGGAGAAATGGATAGAAAGGTTGAGAGGGGATAGAGAGAGACACACACAGACAGCGAGAGAGAGAGAGAGAGAGAGAGAGAGAGAGAGAGAGAGAGAGAGAGAGAGAGAGAGA
>CACKRE030000103.1:129856-142298 GCA_902602495.3 Ectocarpus sp. CCAP 1310/34 | reverse complement strand
GCTTCGCGCTTGGTGATGTGAGAGCCTGGTCCGGTGAGAACCCGGCGTGCTCCGTCCCGGCTTTGTAGGGATGCGAGGTCAATGGTCGAACGACTACGGCATGCACGACTATGAGTACCCCCCCCCCCCTCCCAAAAACAACAGAATATCGGAGACTCGGCGATGGGGGCGATCGGGTGGTGGCTCTTTGGCAACGGGCTAGCCTTCGGGAAGGACAGCGGAGGCTTCCTTGGCACCACCGGCTTCGCCCTGAAGGACGAGAGCATGTTCGGCACGACCTCGGGAGACTTCGTCCCCTTGTCGTACGCGAAATGGATTTTCCAGTGGGCGTTTGCTGCCTCTGCGACGACGATCGGTAAGCCTTGGGGCGTTGGTTTCTTTGTAATGCTTAAAGCGTGCTGCGGATACGAGAGTATGTTCGTGCGTATGTGTCTTCGACGGTGATCGGTGAGTCTTGAGGGGTTGGTTCCTTTGTAATGCTAAAGCATGCTACGGATACAAGAGTTGGTTCGTGCGTATGTGTCGTCAATATTGCATGGAATTCTTCAGTCGCAGTGCGGTTGAAAACAGGAAAAGGTGTGTGCGTGTGCGTGTGTGTGTTGTGCCGTTTCTAGCACCGATATTGACCACGGTAGCTGATTGGCCGAAGAAAATGTCGGCCTGAGCACGGTCATAAAACGGAAAACGGAAAACGCTTCATAATGGCCATGATGTCGGAGGGGGGGGGCTCACGTGGGAGGGTCGGCTATTGTCTGCATTTAAGACAAAAATGATAGCCGACAAAAAGGATACACGTGTCTACTGCTGTGCAGAGATATCTGCTTTGTCATTCATGTTCGTTCTGGCTCTTCTACTGTCTTGCAGCTGGGTCAATCAATTTCCGGTGTGTTCATCTTTTCGTCTGTTTGGCGCTTTCACTGAAACGGCATAACTGCATCCCATGCACCGGGCACGTTGAGGTACGAAATACGGAGCCACGATATCCAAGCACGAGCGAAAAGGCAACCACATCATTGGATTCTTGCACACAACCGAGGTCGTGGTCAACCCCGCCGGTCACTGTGAAATATGTAGCTACATACCATACCGCCAAGCAAGCTGCTGGAATTGGTGCCAAGCAAGGCATCGAGATATCGCACAGCGGGCGCGTGACAGTTCAAGAACGAACATCTCTGTAGTTCGATTTCCTCACGGATCGGAGCTAGCCACGGTGTGGACGGTGTTTATCGAGTTATTGCCAAAATCAAGAATGACATGATTGCTCCCCTTGTGCCATGGCTCCAAGACCTGCGGTATGCCGTGAAGTGGACGTTTGTCCGCTTTCGAACGCATGAGAGTTCCCAGCGTCGGTACATCTTATTCCACTTGCTGTGTGTCGCTGCGTGTCATCACGAAGCATGCGATAAAGTGCAGTCACAACTGCAGCAATACAATATCAACAGCTACGACAGCAACAACATCAGCAAGGCAACAAAAACAACAGCAACGATACCAACACCAGTGCCACCGCCACACAGCCACAACATACGGCAGCAGAGGCAGCCGCAGTAGCAGCAGCAGCAGCAACACTGGCAGCAGCGACAGCCTACACTCAAATCATTTTCCGATACACTGGATGTTCAAGCCAACGTATTCTGTATCACCACCTTGCCTCTTGTCTCCTCTTTTTTGTCTTTCGTGCATTCGACACAACTAAATAGTATCCGGGGCCATGGCCGAGCGTGCAACCTTCGGGGCGTACGTGCTGCATTCTTTCCTCATCACGTCCTTCATATGTGAGTGAAAAACACAATTCCCCCGGCAAGGAATGTACTGTCTTCAATGGGGGGGTGTAGGTGGGTCCCAGATCACATGCGGCTGGGTGAGACGTAAACAAGTTTCTTGCTCTCGTCGTCCGGCGGTTATTTCTTGGTGCAGATGGTCCTCCGTAGTTCTCACCTCCCTTTTGAGAAAATTGGCACCCGAGCAGTTTTCGATGCCTCCGGAAACCCGCACGGACAACTTTTTTGTGGAATTCGAGAGGATCCGTTGGATGACGTCCCGTGCTTTCGACCCAGCCGCGAATAAGCATTGGATTGGGTGGGTGAGGCATTCTGCGCCGGCAGGAGGTCCTCGCTTGCGTACGACGGCATCTCGGCGTGGACGGTACAGCAGTTAAACCTGTTTTGGTTCGCTTTTCTTGTTCATGTTGTTTTCTTGCAGATCCCATCGTGGCTCACTGGGCCTGGTCCGATGGGGGCTGGGCCAGCGCCCGCCTTGCTGACGACGACGACCTCCTTTTCGGTTGCGGCGCGATAGAACTCGCCGGCTCCGGCGTCGTACACGTGGGTTCATACTGTCGTCTTGAACAAGTTGCGGTCGTCGCGGTTGTTGTTGGGAAGGTGTCCAAGCCCCTACCCTCCGGACTCCCTCACTAAGGCTTCCCCCTTTGTCGTAGGAGGGGCTTTCCGAGGAAGTACAACATATACGTAAACGTTTGCTCTGTCTCGATGATGTTGCCTTGGTTGGTGGCGATGTTTACCGTGTTTGACACAAGATAACTCACGCCCTTGACCGATTTTTGAAACTCGATTTCTCAACTTCAGGAACAATCACAGCGCCGAAAACGGCGGCGTTGAAACCGTCGCGTCGAGAGCTTTTCGAAAATGTATCATTTCGTTTATGCATCCTTTCGTCGTGAAGTAATCGAGCTTTGAAAATCGGTCCAGAGGGTGTGTTATCTTGTGTCATATACTGTAGTTTGCCCTGAACGCGATGTAAACAAGCTGAATCAGTAATACCTCTGCGAGTTCGTCTGCCAAGTACTGAGCGGCGACGATTGGCGTCGTTGTCAACAATGACGTGGGAAAAAAAATAAGAGTCAACATCTTGATAGTTCCTTCATGATCTTTTCTTGCTTTAATGTTGTCCGAATGACGAACATAGATTGGCCGGCTTGTTACCCTTTTGCAGATGACGGGAGGGATGGCTGCCCTCACGGGTATCTTCATCCTCGGCCCTCGCGCTGGCAGGTTCAATGAGGACGGTTCCAGCAACACCATGCCCCAGCAGTCCGCAGTGCTCCAGGTAGGCAAACATTGTTTAGGATCGATCGGGTAGGCGGCGTGACCCGATTATTGGGTGGGCGTTTCGTGTACATTTTCCTTGTCGAGCAACAACTAGTGATGCCCCTCGGACAAGACTCGTCGAAATGGGAAATGATCCTTTCCTTTTGTTTTCAACACGCGGGCGTTCGAGTCTTCGGATAGTCTCGATATCCTTCCTGCTTTGATCGCCTCTATCCGCGCCCCTCACCCGTTCTGCTGTTGCGCCCCCCCAAGGATTCGTGCCTTGGTGCCCGGAGCAAGCCCCCTCCCCTGCACATCTCCTGGTTTCATAATGCCCCTCCCACCCTCTTGCACTTTTATCGCTGTTGCACAGACGCTAGGGACCTTCATCCTGTGGTGGGGCTGGCTCGGGTTCAACGGGGGATCTTTACCCTCGTTCGTGTCCATGCCGGCCGTGGCTGCGAGGGTGCGTTCGGGATTGCATCTGATTCAAAAAGTCTCAACCAAGCATGGAATGGTTTTCTTTCTTAGCACATCTGATATTTCTATCTCTACTGACTGGCTGACTCACTCACTCACTCACTCACTCACTCACTCACTCACTCACTCACACACTGACTACCTGTGAACGATTCTTCACCATCTCACATACACCAACGCCCACTCCGGCTCTTACTCGCTCACGCCCACTCACTCACTCACTCACTCACTCACTTGCTCACTCGCCTACTCAGTACCATGTTCGCGCTCACAAGGACATCCATATACTTTCACCAACTCTCGCTCGCTCACTCAATTCACTATTTTATTCATTAACTCTCTGGCGCCCTCTTTCACTGCTCCCTCACTCACTACGGACACAACGAACACCTACATCGTCACGCACCCACCTGGCTCATTCACTCACCTATTCATTTCAAAAGTCACCCATCAGTGTTTATTGCGCTGCTTGTCGCGCATACGGCAAGTCTACTTTCTACAAGAAGTATTATTGGAGGTTAACATGTTTAACACGAACCGTTATTCTGCTTCCTCGAGGATGTGACTTGATCCAAGACAAATATCGAACGAAACACTGAGGAAATCGTGTTGCCCAGAGCTGTCTCCGCCCTTCACCACTAGATCAGTACAACGTGCATGACATTCACACTCTCTCGCCTCATATTCCGCTGGCCGACACCAATCGCTAGGCGAGCGCAATTGCAGCAAGTGTCGGACAGGCAGCATTGCATGTTTGTGTCGAACGGTCTCACCCCGGGATCCTTCCATCCCCAGTGGAAAGGCCATCCAGGGCGCAAGAGGCTAGAATATTGAAAAATTCCGTCATCGGCTGAGAGGCGCATGTGGGTGTGTGTTTATTTCTTCCATTTTGCGAGGACAATCAGCCCACCTGTTTTCCGACCCCGACGCGCTCAGTTCAGTGGACAACTGACATATCACGCATTGAAGGGCAACAGTTTCCACCCTCATCTCCCCCGCCCCCACTCGTTTCCGAAACTAACAACCCAAGTCGCCCCACCAACCGCCTCTTCCGCGGGGCTCTATCGATTGCCCCCACCTCCTTGTTCTTCCTCTTCCACGTTACATCGATAGTGTATGACGGGGATGAAAACGTTCGCAGGTTTTCTACGACTTTGCCCAACTCAGGTGCGGGTCACCTTAGCAACGCATGCCGCAACAGACCATCGATGCATCGGCCATCTGTGAGCCCCCCTCCAACTACCCTTACGCACAACCGCAAGAATCCGTTGGTAGCGTTGAGTGTATACGATGAGAGTCACCGCCCCCCGTCTTGTACGAAAAAATAAAACTGCTGTCGTGGTTATTACAGGTGATGGCGGTCACGGTTATCAGCGGCGCCTCCGGCGGTATTAGCTCCCTCGTCGCCAACAAGCGGCTGTGCGGGTACTGGGACACCGGGAGCGCCTTGAACGGCATTCTAGCCGGTCTCGTGTCCGTTACCGCGGGCGCGGCGACCTACGAGCCTGAGGGAGCCTTCGTCGTGGGGCTCATTGGCGGGATGCTGTACGTCTTCGCGTCTGCCTTGCTGCTCAAGTTGCACGTGAGACGCGGCCACGATAATGAACGTTTCGGTGTGCAGTCGCCTGTGTCTCCTCGTCCACTCCTCTCGTATCGGCTTCGGCGAGGCGTGGTTTAGGGTGTGATGATCAATTTTTCGCTAGTCCTCCTCGTATCTGCTCGTTTGAGGCCATTTCGCCCACAAGTGTTTAAACGCATGCGTACGGACGGGACGAAAAGTATGGTGACCATCCGCACTGAATTGAGGCCTCGTTCAAGGGCCACCAGGATATCGGAATTCATGGATACCCACACACATTGGAGAGCGTCAACACCTGACGTTCATCTTACACCGAGGGACAGGCGAGCTGGCCTGTTTCAAAGAAACGGCGTTTTTTTTTTCACTCGATACTCCCGGCGGCAAAGCACGGTTGGGGTTGACCTCCAGTCCACGTGGAACTCTGATCTACGGTAGTGCGTGGGTCATCTCACCGCCTTGGCTCGCAGCGATACACACGACCTCCTCCGCACCGTCCCCGACTCCATCCCTCTGCGCTACTATTATTCATCTCTTGATCCCCGCCCCTTCCCCCACGAATCACGTGGAAGACAACCCCCCCTCCCCCCGAAGTGTCATTTGACCCCGTGATTCCCCCTCCGCGGCCCCCACGAGCTACGCGGGCGATGCTCTGAACGCTGCTCCCAACCCCCAACACGGCCTGTTGCTCCCGCTCGCCCCGTCGTCAGCTGGACGACGTCGTAAACGCCGTCCCCGTGCACCTCTTCGGAGGCATGTGGGGCCTCGTTGCGGCTGGTTTCTTCGCGTCAAAGTTCGGCTACGCGGCGGCCTATTCCGAGGACAGGTCGGGCAGGTGCGCCGGCGTTCTGTACGGCGGCAGCGGCAGCTCTCTCGCGGCGAACATCATCTTCTTGATGGCGGTGGTGGTCTGGGTGGGCCTCCTGACCCTCTTGCTCTTCGTGGTGACGAAGCTGACCATTGGTGAGACGGAAGAGGGAGAGAGATGGAGTTGGGGGTGGGGAAAGGAGGCGTCGCGCAGGATGTGTAGAAGTAGGCGAGTCTTGACGTCCCTGTCGTTGATGTTCTTGTTGTCATGGAGGCTGATATTGGCAAGCAGCGGTAGCGGCAGCAACAGCAGCAGCAGCAGCCGCAGCAACTCCGCTACCGCCAACAGCGACAGCAGTACTTATTAACAGCAAGAGCAACGACATTAACCACATGAAACCGATACATAGTACCGTAGCGAGATTCGTTTTCGTCTCGCTCCTTCAATCTTCCTTCATCCAACCGACCGACCTCATGCGCTCGTTTTCGGACCTTGCGCCGTCGACAGGCATTCGCGTAAGCAAGGAGCAGGAGATGGCCGGAATGGACGGCTCCAAGCACGGTGGACAGACGTATCCTGAATTTCAATCCGGTTTACGGTGCCTAGACACACCCGTTCTGTCGGTCGGGTAAGTTACACTATCGGCCGGGGATTGGGGACGGGGGGGCGTAATGTGTTCGTCTGTCCGATCTCAATGTGTCATTTTCTTTGGTTTGGATTTGGAGTGTGGTGTTTGGACGTTTCCGTAGGGCCATGTTTTTCACTTATAATAGTGCTACCTTCGTATGAAAGAAATCCGCCCTGCGCGGATTCTCAAGGGCAGTTCCATCTGCTTCGGTGCACCGTGCTTTTGTGTGGTGGGATTGCCGGCTAGAATACAGCCATGCCGTCCTGGTGCGGTGTGCTGTTTTTTCGTTACGGTGGTGTTGCAATGCCATAAACTTGTCGGCAAAGAACGCGGTCCGGTCATTTCTAGGGCGGGATAATCTTGTTTTCTGTTGCCGAAATCTCACAGTCTTCAAGGAATACATTAGTAGGGCTGTTACCACTATTCTTGCTTGACGTTTGTCGGCATGCCTCTATCGTGTCCGCGGGCGCCGAACGAGCAGGGCGGGCGAACGGTAATGGAGACATGGCCACCCGCCGTTCCCCGCGGAGGAAACATCAAGAAGGAAGTAAACAACGAGAAAACGGAAGCTCGCTCTGGACGCTTCTTGCTGGCCGTGGGTGCGCGAGAGACAAGTGCAACTCTTGGCAAGAGGCGCGGCGGTGTCTCTCTCAAGGAGAAGACGGCGGTTGCTTCCCAACTCTTTCGCGTTTCTTTGTTTGTAGTCTGCTTGCTGTTGCGGTTGTGCATAGACTATAGATAGATGTACTCATATGCGTGGCAGTTGTGTTGTTGTCGATGTCGTGGTCGTTGACGTGGTGATTTGTGGAGTTCTGCGAATGTTGTCTTGGTTATCAGTGTTGTTCGTGCTGATACGTTGGTTGGTGTGATTGTGTACACTTCAAATGCGCATCAAGAGTTGCAGCGATGTAAGGGTGTACGGTAGCGTCCGATCTCGTCGGGGCTGGCCGGCTGTCCTCACGTTGGTTTTGGTGGGATTTTTGAATCGTTGCCCTCATTACGAACCCCTAGAAGCTTAGCAGGAGTGAATGTGATGTAGTGAATGATGAAACTCGATTCTGTTGGTTGATGCAATCATGGGGGCGGACTAGAATGTGAAGACCGTTTGTTGGCGGGAGGAGGTTCAAGACACTGCAGGATGGGATTGTTTATGGGTCGCGGGTATGCCGAACCTCAGCGTCTTGATTTGTTTTGTGGCGTCCTATTGAACAAGTGTAGCCCCATGGTAAGACTATCGGCTTCTTTGTCGGTCAAGCGCTTAATTTCCTCAACAGTAGCTTGGTCGATACTGTTTCAGGAGAATGGCGGCCGTCTCCCTACCGGGAGACCTGCTGTAGGTGGGGAAGATGTCGGGATTTCACCAACAGATCGGCTCGATGGGAGGGGGTGAGTGGTGGCATGAGGCTCAAGCGGCCAAGGTTTGTAAAGAACACACGCCGCACGCGTATTTCGTCGTTGTTACTGTACGGGGTACAGGAGCTCACCACGCTCCTTCCTCTACCCCCAAAGTAGACGGGTAGGCAGGTGCTCTCTCAGCTCAAAGCTATGGAAACGGGTGTAAAATGTTTGTATGGTAGTCTTATTATTTTGCTTGATTCCGTTGCGCGCATGTTCTTGTTTTCATGATCGCTCTATTCCGCTCTTGTTCGTTGACGAAGGGGGCTAGTCATCACAGAGAGGAGGGGTGATGCTCAGATAATTTGTGTCATGATCATCCACATCGTGTGGGGGGAGCATGAGGCGCCGGGGGCGGGGGGCATTGATGTGTGTAAAAAATAGCGGAGGAGCCACTGATAACATCTGCAGCTGGAGTCCATGTTGCTACATTGTGGAAACAACATGGCAAGTGCTCCGGCTGTGTACTACCGTAGTATGCGGACAATCGCTAGCCCACGTTCTCATCGTACTTGAGCCTCTATTAAAAGGATTTACCAGCTTTTAGAGTTGACCGGGGTCGTCAAACACGACGCAAATCGCGCCCTCGTGTAGCCCTTTTTTGCAGCACGGCGGGGGGAAGTTNGGGGGGGGGGGGGGGGGGGGGGGGGGGGGGGGGGGGGGGGGGGGGGGGGGGGGGTACTCATGTTTTGCATGTCTTCGCGGTTAGACTATTGGCCACGCGAGCCGTTGCTCGAGGGGGGAAAAGGTACAAGAAAGAACTAGGGCATGGCGCGGCCGGCCGCCATACCCTGGTCCTCTACTCCCAGTAGAGAGGTAGGCAGATGCTCTCCAGCTCAATGCTATTGAAAGGGGTGCACCATACTTGTATTGTCGTCTTATCTTGATTCCGTTGCGCACAGTTTTTTTTTCCATGGTTGCTCTATTCCGTCTCTCTTGTCCGCTTGAGTAAGAACGGTGGCGCAGGGGTCTAGCTATCACATAGAGGAGGGGTGATGCTCAGATGATTTGTGTCATGACCATCCACAACGTGCAGGGGGGGCGTGAGGCGCCGGGGTGGCATTGATATGTGTATAGTAGCGGAGGAGCCACTGAATACAGCTGCAACTGTGTCTATTGTTGGCCGTGTTACAAGGCAAGTGCTCCCGGCTGCGTACTACCGTCCGCAGAATGCTGACAATTACTAGCCTACCTTCACGTCGTACTTGAAAATCTCTTGAAAGGGTTTGCCGGCGTATAGAGTTGACCGGTAGGGGGGGCCGTCGTCAAACACGACGCCAATCGCGCCCTGGGGCAGCCCTACTTGTAGCGCGGTGGGGGGGAGTTCGTCAGTAGGAAAGGTATGTTCCAACGGGGGGGTGCTCTGCTCGTTGGGGGGGAGGTACAAGAAAGAGTATCAGCTGCTTTGGCTCGGATCACATCCGCTAGTCCTCATCCACCAAAAACAAAAGGTGAGACCGCGTGGCTCCGAAGCATCCATAGACATGATCAGAAGACGAACCGTCTCCTGGGCCTCGCGTGATGAGGTGTCGGGCGCGAGGGGGTCTGCGGCGATGAGGATTCGTTACTTTTTCTTCGGAGTTTGACCGGTGGCGACTGCGCACACTCACTCCTTTTCGAGACGTGCGGGCGGAGCAGGACATGACTTCAGGAGACCGTATGTGCTTCGTCTAGAATTTAATAGGTGCCACCATTCTCGCACCTTCATGGTTGCTGCTGCAGAGATCATTCGAGCCTTGGAAGCATCATGCGGCACTACCGCTGTAGTTTAGTCCTCTTCTTATGAAGCAGTAGGCGTCCGATCCATCCGCGTTATACTTGCGCCGTGTCTCTGTGTTTGACGTGCTATGCATACATAAGTACGCCTTCCCTGGGCATGAAAGGCCCCCGTGGGTACCACCTCCTACGTGCCATATTCATATGGCATCCGATCGGTGGTGGTGGTGGATTGCACAGAGACTCGAAGAATACCGCATTGGCTACATCGATAGACAAGAACTTCAGCAAGCAGTACACACACACAAAAATTGTGCCTCCGTCGACAATAATGGACCTCGAGCGAAAGTGCAAACGCGTACACCTTAGCTGTCGCGGCGTCGGGATCGCCACCATTCCGAGCATTCCGGGTCTCTTCCATGACGGCGGGTGGTCCGTGTCAAATGAACGATCTAGCTATTCGATGCACCCAGGGGGACGCATAGTCTAGCAGGCAAAGATTCCAACACCCTCACAAAAAATCCCGTTCGACTGGGCGGGATACACAGCAATATCTCGAAACGGGTCGGGTAGTCTTTCTGTGGTTGTCGGTCTAATATAAATAATGACATGCAACCACGCCTTTGTCCTTACCGACGGAACCATGATGTGCCGAGACGTGCTTCCCCGCGCCGGAGGAAAAAAAAAAAAAAATCATATTTTCAAGCACCCCGCTCACCGTGCCGTAACACATCCCCTGACCACAGACGAGAGCGAGAAGGAGAACTGCAAAACCGGGGGAGGGCAGGGTCTAGGCACACGTCAAAGGCGTTAGCCCGCTGGTGTACCTGTCGGGAGCGTCACGACAATGGAAACGACAGAGTGAGTGTGGGATAAATATGGGTGTCTTCTCTTTATCACAGTTCTCAATTCGCCATCCCTTCCGAGGACATGTAACATGTCGGCCCTTACCTTCGTGTAGAGTGTACAGCAGACCACTTGGTTCCGAGACGACGGCAGCCAGCTGTGCGTGCGGTCATGCTCATAAGTAACATGCATGGTGTTGCGGGAGAGAGCCGACGATTTTCGCATGTTTCACAGCAGCAGTAGAACTTGCAGTTCGAATTGCGGTGAGGGTCTTCTGTCGGGCACGCGTTTGAAGAATTGCTGCAATCTCTTCCCCCGCGTACGTACATAAAAGGCAAAACATGTTACATGCTGCCTCTGTTGTCTCGCGCGACTGCACCTCTCTGACCTTGATGTGTGTATGACGTGTGTGTGACAATGCATCTGCTGTGAGGCCTGTCGATGTGCCATACCAGCGGCGTGCGACAGTGCATGTACAATGCTGCTGGCGAGTTTCCCTCTCCTCCTCCCTGTCGTGAACACAATGCGGAGGCGGATCAAACTGGTTCTCTTTTCAGTATTATAATTTCAGTACGAAGAGCGGGAAAAAAAAAAAACGGCTGCGCGGCAACAGCAGTAGAGCGGGCGCGCGCAGGTGTGGCCGACACTACCCGTAACCTTCCGGTGCAATATCTATCGTTGTTGGGATGCATTGCGGTGGTATAGCTGTTACAGCAGTAGTGAACCCGCCAAGTAAACTGCTGTCTCTACTCCCGGGAGGAGAAGCATCTGCGTCCAACTGCCCGACATGCTACTGGTGTAGACAAGATGCCACCGCCTATGCGGCGGCGGACCGCAGGAGGCGAGATGCCACTTCCTTGTCAAGGAGGTGTAAGTGTCTTCCCGTGCATTTGTAGGTGGTGGAGATAAAGGGCTTCTCAGTAGTTGGTCGATGATGGTGGTCTAGGGTACCGTTCGCACACGTAGTACAAGCTGGGCCAGCCAAGAAGCTAACATTCAGTCTTTCAGCCATGAATGCTGAAGGAATCAGAATTGGAACGAGCTCGGCACATCTGCTCAATCAGCCAATCACAGCGGATTTGCCCATGCCTATAGAAATCCTGTTGAACACATTCTCTCCAAAAAGGGACAATCCTCCGCATTTTATCTGGGTTTAAGAGTCGGGAAAAGAAATATGAAACGCTTTTCTTTGCGGCGGAATTTCAATTTTTCTTGAAATTGTGCCCAACGGATGCACACAGCACCCGCTGGCACCGAGGAGTGCACAGCATGGAGAGCCTAGTAGCAGCAGTCACACGCAATGGCTGGCAGAGAACCTCTGAACCCGTATGCTATCCAGAGAGGTCTAAGGGGAAGTGGCGGCTACGGCTCAATTTCACAAGCCGGAAAGGAGACAGGGCAACGAGGAAGCACGGCCCCTTGTGCAAGACAGAGCAGGAAGCGCTTGGGGGCAGCCTTGCCTTCAGGTACAGCTGGGAGGGCAGCCAACGTGGTCAGCCCTGCGAGGTCAGCAAGGAGAATATAGTCCCACCTGTTGCAGCGGGTACTACGCTTCCAGCAGGCAGGTCGTGAACTGCGCAGTTTTACACTTGTACAAACACGATGTGGACATGATCATGCAATATTGATTTTTTTTGTTTTTTCTGAGGTCGGAGCAACGGCAGCACACGCGACACCGTGCCAGCGACTGCTGCTGTACCTACTACACGCGGCCAGTCATNTTTTGTTTTTTCTGAGGTTGGAGCAACGGCAGCACACGCGACACCGTGCCAGCGACTGCTGCTGTACCTACTACACGCGGCCAGTCATGCCGCAGGCTGGACTTACGTCGAGCATGTTCTATTAGGGACTTGAAGTAGGTGGCACTCTTACAAAAGAGATGGCGGCGTATGTTGATTTGTACACGACCACATTTTTTGTGAGATGTGGTCGTCAGCCGGGATTTT
>CACKRE030000103.1:96494-122066 GCA_902602495.3 Ectocarpus sp. CCAP 1310/34 | reverse complement strand
CCTTGCGTACGGATGACAGCTGCGTATGACTTAATATATTTTCTGGTGCTTTCACTTCCTGAGACAGTTGTAAGCACTGTGTAACTGCCTCGAGGGCGCTTGACCATTTTAACTCACCGTGGTGCGATCATCCCCCTTGCGCGGAGTGAGGGTTCTCGACCCCGCACAACATGATCCACTCGACCACAATTATGGTTACCGCCAAAAATAAACAGAGGTAAAAAAAAAAAAACGGTATCCTGGTTGCCGAGTCCACGAAGTGAATTGGCTTGTTTCACAACGTCGTTGCCAAGCGACCAAGACCCAACCCCAATGGCAAACACCGGGGGGGGTGGGGGGTGGGGGTAGTTTCTAGGTGTGCATTTTACCAGCTACGGTATTTCGACAAGGATGGAGCAAGCAAAGGCTTCAAGGAGAGACGTCGAGGAGCATGCACACACAGGAGTAGGTGGGGGGGGAAGTGTGAGCCATCACTTCAGCGTGTGTGCGTGTGTACCCGACAGGTTGCTACGGGCAACGGGGCTTGTGATGCCGGATGATATCGCTGCACTGAACAGGCCGTGTTGTTGTTGAGAACCTTCTTTTCGTCATCGATATTCCGCCTTCCCCGTCAACATCAAGCTCCCCTTGGGCGTAGAACCCTGAGTTTTTTTTTAGAGTCGTTTGGTTTCTGGTGAAGAACCTGCAGCCAGTATCCGAAAACGAGAATGTAAGAGCTTTCCTCCATGTCACGCGATGGTTACTGACGAGAAACGTTGCCAACAAGAGAGAGAAAAAAGTACCGGGAGCTCGAGGAATGCGATGTAGATGGGAGGGCAAACACGGTGGCTCTAAGAAGTGCATCGGTTTTCTGTTGCACGCATATCCTACGTCAGGTGTACGCGACGATCCCGACCGGCCCGCCATGCACACACAAAGAAATAGAGAGACACGCAGAGAGAGGCAGAAATAGAGGTAGAACGAGAGCTATTGATCTTGGGGCGTTTGGGACAAGGTTCTCACTGTCGTCATCTTGGATCAAACAACTACCGTTGCTCCGCCTGAGAGTTTTCAAGAGTGCGGCGTTTCGATGAACCATAACCGTTTGACTCGATAATGGACCTGACCCACTCCTTGCTGTTGCCGCCTCTTACATAATCGCGTTCTGCATGCCGGTGGAACACCCTGAACCCTTTAACCTTTTCCCGCAGGCTGGCTTCGCGATGCTGGAGGTCGGGTCGGTCAGCATCAAGAACACCAAGAACATCCTCATCAAGGTTCGTCCGTCGGCGCGTGGATGGCGATGTGCCACTGTACAGTTAATTCGTGATGACGGTTCCGTCACCTGGTGCAAAGCAGCCCCTCGAGCGAGACTCTATCTACAGTAGGATCGAAACACGCGAAGTGTGATGCCATGTCGTCGTCGACAGGGTACCTACTGTAGGTTTGTGTTAGCAGGGAGTATGAGCGATGTTCCCAGTTGAAAATGGTTCAATGACCGTGCGAAAATATGTGCGTCCCTTCCCCCCCAATAAACAATTGTCAGAATATCGGAGACTCGGCGATGGGGGCGATCGGGTGGTGGCTGTTTGGTAACGGGCTAGCCTTCGGGCGGGACAGCGGAGGCTTTGTTGGGGTCACCGGCTTCGCCCTGAAGGGCGAGGACCTGTACGGCACGAGCACCGGGGACTTCGATGCCTTGTCGTACGCGAACTGGCTCTTCCAGTGGACCTTCGCCGCCTCTGCGACGACGATCGGTAAGAGCCTCATTGGTGGGCATTTTTTTGCCATTGAGTAAGGTTTTGGGGGTGCAGCACCTAGGTTGCGACAGCTACGTCTGTTTTGGGGCACAGGTTACAAGATGTTTTGCTGTTGTTGTCGTCATTTTACTCTCAGAATCGCAGCGTTTTTTCCGTCTCTAATAGTGTCGGAGCGCGAGGCCCGCACACCCCTCGGACAGGTGGGCACCTGGAGGAATTATTTCGGTTGGCTTACCGATGAGGCAGGCGATCCGTAACTTTCGTCCCCTCAACCATGTTGATGTTCGTCGGCATGCACATGGCTCTCGCGTCGTTCACCTGTAGTAACAACTTGCAGACCAGGAAGAACGCATAGATTCGACACACACAAAAACATGACGTCACCGGTATATTGGCTCCCTTTGTGGGTGGTCGTGGTGTACTCCCTCGATGTATCGAAAAATCGAAATACTCTCGTCGTACTTTGTACTTTTTGGGGTTTCTACCTGGTGTGGGTTTGCCGTATCGCTGGGTTTTACACCCCCTCTTGTTTGTCAAGTTTTGATTTTGCCTATTTAGCACAACCCTCATTTGTTCTTGCTGGCGATGTTCCATGAAGCACGCGTGTTGCTGCCGTGGATAATGAAATTGTCTCAGTGTTGCTTCCGTCATCTCGGCTACTTGGCGTCTACCGCGTGGTGCTCGGAGGCAACAAACAAAAGAGCAAGAATTGCAGAAACAATAGCAAACAGCAACGACCGCACATCAAAGTATTGTCAACAACATCAGTTCATCAACGATGCATGATTGTCCCTATCTTGTCTCGTTCTCGCTCTGTTCTATCAATTTCGTTGGCTCGTCTGGTCTGTCCATTTTGCTGTCGACAATTGTCTAAATAGTGTCCGGCGCAATGGCGGAGCGCGCGACGTTTGGAGCGTACGTCTTGCATTCCTTCCTGCTGACGTCCTTCATATGTGAGTGGTATGGGGCTCGGGTGGTGTCAAGAGGGTGTGCACACGTGAACACAGTTCAGCCAGGCAGTATAGGCAACGGAAGGAGTGTATCCCGTGAGGGCAGATCAAGCTCCGTTTGGTACCGTACCATTCTTGTTGCGTGGCCTCCGCACGACAACGCGTCGTCCGTTGCTGCGCTCAAGTTGTTTGATCGAAGAAGCGCTGACCCTACCTGCCATCCGTTTTCTTTTTTCTTCATCCCCAGATGTTCACTGCCGCTCGCAGTTCCTAGTTAACCTTGCTGCCTTGCTTCTCGAATTGAAGAGATCCGATTTTGCAAATGGTCCTCAGAGGCCAACTCTCTTGACACGCATGAGAGGGAGATAGATACATTAAGAGAGAGAGAGAGAGAGAGAGAGAGAGACAGAGGCAGAGGCAGAGGCAGATGCAGAGAGAAAGAGAGAGAAGAGAGACGGCGTTGCGACTGCAACATCCCTGCTGCCAACATCCAAATAGCGAAACTGCCAAACCGGGCGCATGAGGGTTGCACTTTCAAAAATGTATCTCGCATTTTTTTTCTTCTGTTTCGCGTTTTTGTTGCTGTTGTGTCGTTGTTTTCTTGCAGATCCCATCGTGGCTCACTGGGCCTGGTCCGACGGGGGCTGGGCCAGCGCCCGGCGTGCAGACGACGACGACCTCCTCTTCGGTTGCGGTGTGACAGACTTCGCCGGCTCCGGCGTCGTACATGTGGGTTCTCGCGACACTGCTGTCCCCTTGTCGTTTCGCTTGGGGTTCTCCATGCCACCGGCCGGGTCCCCTGAATAGAGTTTCGTTCAGATGTGCAGCTTGATGTGAGGATGACTCTCTGCTGTGCGTGTGGCTGCGCTAGAGTTTGCCCTGGCTTGTCGATTAAGCTTCGGTCGATGGCGATAATGCGCATGGCAACGATTCCACCTCGAAGATGATACCGAGAATCTCGTAAATAGGATTTAGGACGGTGCCCGAGGCAAGTTGCGTCGCCAGCGACATTGAAGTTAAGAAATGCTCCTGTGAATTCGTCTGGTGGGCAGCCAGTGACGACGATGGCGCCGTCAACACGCGATGCTGACACGGTAAGTTGTGGCCATCAACGAGACTGAATTGTCGTCTTTTCCTCAGGTGACGGGAGGGATGGCAGCCCTCATGGGGATTTTCATCCTCGGCCCTCGCGCTGGCAGGTTCAATGAGGACGGCACCAGCAACACCATGCCCCAACAGTCCGCAGTGCTCCAGGTAGGCTAGCATGTGTTTAGGATCTACATCTATCGGGTGACTACTGGCTTTTCGCCTTCTTGTCTTTGGCTTTTGGGGGGCATTACATTACAAAGTTTAGGTTTTGTGTTACTCGAGCAAGCGGACTGTGGGTCGTTTGTGCGTCCCGGAGGACAGGCCCACAGCTGTGCTGCATTGGCATGCTGCACCTAGCTCACTCGACAGAGTTTGACCACGACGACCTCAGAGAGCCGCTGCAGATTTTTGGAAGCCTACACTATAAATTGCTACTTGCTCATGTCTCTCATCAGTTCTGTGTGCTGGATCTCTCTGCTGCAGTTCGGGAGAACGACACGGGGTGCGTGTATGTATGCAAAACGATGGCTGCTGTATGTTACTGTAGTCGCACGGCTATTATGGCTATTTGGTTCAAGCCACACTTGGACACACACAGACAGGTGCACACACATACAGCAGGGTGTGCGCCACAAGCTTCAACCGTTGTTCAACAATTGTCATTTTGTTTCAGAGAAGCCGGTAGCCTCAGTGTATACAGAGAGCATGAGAGCATGATGACGCACGCTTCTCTCGACTTCGAACCCGCGTCTATCGTTCTTTTGCCGGAACGAACACCCGTCCCACTTGGTATGTGTTTTAAATTTGTAAAAAAAAACGCTGGCTTACCTCATCACATAAATAGGTCATGCCGTTCATTTCGTGTGCGCATCGACTCTTAAACGGGGGACTAGGGAGGTGGTAGCCCCCCGCGTCCACTGCCCTTGTAAATTGCTAATATTCCGGCCGGTAGCCAGCAGTTGGTTCCAAGTGAAACTTCGGCGATTGATTTTCTGATTCTCGTCTAGGTTGCAAAAATAAACTGTGTGTGCTTGTGCATCTGTTCCTCCCCCGATTGTGCTGGCCAGGCGCTGGTGGTGACCCCCCCCCCTCCGAACCCGTTTCGGGCATTTTGTTCTGACGTCACCCCCCTTGCGCTTCCCCTCACCTCCCCTCCGCAGACGTTAGGGACGTTCATGCTCTGGTGGGGGTGGCTCGGATTTAACGCGGGGTCGGTGTTCTCTTTCGTGGCCACACCGGCCGTGGCTGCCAAGGTGTGTAGGGGGGAAATCGAGAACGAAGAAAATGAGATGCGTAGGCTACAATTAAACACGCTCTCTTTCTCATCCTCCTCTTGTTCTGTATCGGCCGCATTGCTATGCTCGCCATCGCCGGCCACCTGACTTGACTCGGCCAACCTCTCCATCGCTCCATCTCCAGCAACACACACATCCCTCTCACCCCTCTTGTCCTCCCCGGTATTGTTGCGGTAACTCGTGATCTGTCTCCCCTGTCTCGCCGCGGCTATGAGCGAAGCCTTTCTCACGTTACTCCTTCCTCGCTCTGACTGCTTGTGCTCGTAGCCCTCCTTCGCTGCTTAACCACGAGCAAACACACGCACGTTGAGCCTGACTCTGTCTCTTCTCCCCTGGGGGGTCTCTTTCAACAGCCATACAAACATATTCCGGACGCAAAAACACCTCCTCCCCACCGGTGACTCCGTAGGTTGCGTAAGAAATCACCCCCCCACCTGGATCAATTGTTGAAGCTCGACTTCACCACGACCAAGATAATGCCGCGATGAAATGATGCATTTTCGCAAAGCCCTCGACGAGACGGTTCCAACGCCGCATTTTCGGCACCGTCACGCTGTGCCGCAGAGGAATCGACCTTTGAAATCGGTCCATGGGGTATGCTAACTTATGCAACCTACAATATGGTCGACGACTTGGTTAATGCTTGGATGAACTGTGGATAGTCTGCAAAAGCAAGACGCACAACGTGTGCGCACCTCACCCGGAGCGGAATAGCGAGCCACGAAACCCAAACGGGTGCTAAGGATCAATGACCGTCATGGTCAGTATGCCCCCCTCCCCTTGTCCTTCCCCGCTCTTGGCGCACGAAACGGTGCGATTCATGTCACCGGCCCAGACAGGCATCTCTCTACTCTCTGGTTCCGCCCCTCTCCCCCCCCGAGCAGCTCATTCATCGCATAGACGCGCGCTCTGCGAACCTTTTGTCCGTGTCTGTGTCTGTTGTGTTTATTACCAGACATCTTCGCACCCCCCCCCGCGCTTGTATCCCTACAAATTCCTCTCGCCAACCCTGATGTATTGCCCCCCCCCGCCCCCCCCCCGTCCCCGCCGTGAACGGAATCACTGCTGCTGATGTCGTGGTTGTTACAGGTGATGGGGGTCACGGTCATCGGCGGTGCCTCCGGCGGCATCACCTCCCTCCTCGTCAACAAGCTGCAGTGCGGGTACTGGGACACCGGGAGCGCCTTGAACGGCATCCTCACCGGTCTCGTGTCCATCACCGCCGGCTCGGGGACCTACGAGCCCGAGGGCGCCTTCGTCGTGGGCGCCCTGGGCGGTGTGCTGTACTTCTTCGCGTCCAACTTGCTGCTCAGGAACCACGTGAGACATGTTTTGCAATGAGGGTCTGGTACACGGCCATTCCCTTTGCTCTTATTCTTCGGGGGAGTGTTTTCATTTTCCCTGAAGACTCACTGAAGACGCGACATTAACTCCCCCAAAATGAGCACGTTCTCATTACAGTAGAGGTCCCTGTTAGTGCCGGTTGCCGGTATAGTGCCGGTGTTTTCGGCTCGCACACACTGGAATATCAAGTCTGTACTTTGAATAGTGCCGGTGCCCGGTATAGTGCCGGTGAAATTTTTGCGCACACCCCGGCACTAAACAGAGACCTCAACTGTACCTTGTTTTGTGAGAAGTCGAAAAGAGGGGAAAATTCATGTAATTCCAAGTATCAATTTATCGTCAACACCCGTCAGCAGTTCTTATTGCGGTGTTTTTCGGGAGGTCGTAGAGATGGGAATGATCCATCTTTGGTTGCACCAATCCCTTCCATAGATATTTAGGCGAGAGGCGTGTTTGTTAACCGCTTCGGGATTGGTCTACTTGTTCCCGCCATCGTCACGTTTCATCTGTTATGCGAGTCAAGGTGTGCGTGGACAGTAGACAGAGGATCAACAAAGGTCTCTTCCTTGTGGCAGGCAAGAACAGGACGGCAGGTAGCCTGCGACGATGTCACGCACATTGGGGGCCATGATCATGATAGTCGCCCGGGACAGGTTGGCGGCATATCTCAGGGGTCGCCAAGTGGCAAAGAAATGATATCACGCGTAGGCGTGCCCTTCGAAGGCCCACAGGTACTACTAACTGGTCAAACCTGTGTCTGTGGGCCCATCGACTATAATACAAGACCTCCGACGCCATTTCCAAGGTAGTAAGCAACCTTTGGAGCCCTCGATCTCCATAAACGTACTGAGCGCCGCTCCCAACAACTGCCCCCTCCACCTTCCAGTTGGACGACGTCGTAAACGCCGCCCCCGTGCACCTCTTCGGAGGCATGTGGGGCCTCGTTTCGGCGGGTCTTTTCTCGTCCAAGTTCGCCTACGCGATGGCCTACTCCGAGGATAGGTCGGACAAGTGCGCCGGCATTCTGTACGGAGGCAGCGGCAGCTCTCTCGCGGCGAACATCATCTTCTTGATGGCGGTGGTGGCCTGGGTGGGCTTTCTGACCCTCTTGCTCTTCGTGGTGACGAAGTTGACTATAGGTGAGACGGACGGGAGAGTAAGAAACCGAGACACGAGAGGTAGAATAGCAGCAGGAAAATATGGGCTCATGTACCGCAGGTAGTTGGGGAGGGATTTAGACGGCGCTGCTGTTGTTGGCGATGTGGACGACAGAGGAGAACACGTCCCAAAGCCACGCTACTACATCGATGCATCCGTCACTNCAGACGGAGTGGCTGCAGGATCAGCTGCCCCCCCCCCCCCCCCCCCCGCCCCCCCTGTTTTGCTGGACGTGCCGGGCTGTTGCCTATTGCCTGGTGGCGGTGGTGCTTGTCACGTGTGCAGGTTGATCGGGACAATCTACTGCGCACAAAGGGATAAACTGTTTCCTGCTGTTCGACCCCTCGTAGTACCCTCGTGACAGTTCGCTGAGGCGTGCAGTGGGCTTCGTCGGTTTGTCAATATTTCTGCCCCGGGATAACACAGGACCAACTCTAAAGGCAGCTGCAGCAGCACTACCACCACCACAGCAACAGGCTTGCAAAAAAACGACAGCAGCCTGTATTCCAATGTTTTGCTTCCTGTTGTTCTCTTTTTGCCCGACAACGACCGCAGCCTTCCCCGCCTCAAAGTGCCAAGTAGGAAGCGTCATTTTCCCTGCCACCTTTGGCTCGTCTCATTACGCTGGGTCGCCCGGCGGCGGCGGCGGCGGCGGCGGCGGCGGCGGCGCGTTTTCTTGCTTTTCCGGTTGTTCTTGAACAGGCATCCGTGTGACCAAGCAGGAGGAGCTGGCCGGCATGGACGACTCCAAGCACGGCGGACAAACGTTCCCCGAACTCCTACCCCGTCGGCGTAACATGGACAGGCCCGGCTCGTCGTTTGGGTGAGTTAACTCGATCAGGTGGGTAGGAGGCCGGCGGGGGTCGGGGGCCAAGGGCTCGTTTTCGTTCCGAAAATATGTATTCTGAAAGCACGTTTGTACATGGACATATGGCGGCACAGAGCAAGGTTTGAGGACGCTGCTGCCCCTGGTAACATTAAGGGTATCTCTTGCCGCGAGATGGTCTGCACAGGACCACGCACGTGTACGTGCATACACAACACAGGACTCACGGGATACCGCCAAATGTATCAGTACGCATGGTCCATCCAAGACAATTTGTCCGAAGTTCAGTCCGGCATTTAGGTGCACTTTTCTCTGCACACAGGTGGTNCGCACACATATAACGAGAAAAAGGTATCCAAGAGCCCGAAGAGGTACAACACCTAAAAATCCCTGCAGCACCGTATGGTCCATCCAACACAATTTGTCCGAAGATCAGTCCGGCATTTAGGTGCACTTTTCTCTGCACACAGGTGGTTGTTCCGAAATCCGAAAGTACCGGCAAACGCCCTGTTTCCAGGCGCATCGATCTACGGAAAGCGATTTTTATTTTTTGTTCCGCTTCTTCGTTGTTTCCAAATATCCCGAATTATGGGCTTGGTTTTTCCTGGGGTGTGTTTTTCTCAGAGCACAATTCTGAGACCGGATTTCGATAGCTCTCGAAAATCCCCAGGTGTTTTTTTTTTTCCGATTTCGATTTGAGGGAAAAAAAAAAAGTTATGGACGAAAAACTTGATCTGGGGTCCCATTCGGCTTGGTTTTTCCTGCGATATTCAACCGTACGATTTTAAAATAGACCGCGGCAATCGATTCCTCTCGAAAATCCCCGGGTGTTTTTTTTTTTCGATTGTCAAAAAAGCTCCCGTTCGCGAGATATTTGTATTTTTGTCTGTTGAATAATTTCTCCGGTACTCGGACGTGCGCACGCGGGGGATAGCCAGGTGTCCAGTTGGTTTGAGTCCGTGTGTTTGATTTGTGGCGATCATGTGCAAATCATTTTTAGAGATTGCGGTTTTTGTGGCATGCCTGCCGAATGTTTTTCGGATTACCCTCGGTAGCTAGAGGGCAGCGTTACTTCGTAGTTCGGGCGCTAGTATCTGCCGCGGGTTCATGTTAAACGAAGAGTCGAGTGTTGGTTGTGTCATGTACAGCAGCAGTATGGTCCATCGTTTATGGGGTGGGTGTTTTGCGTGCCGTCATGGCGAGGTAAGCAGGGCCGTTGCACATTCAGATGTATAGGTTAAAGTGTTGAAGGGGGCTAGGGGGGTATAGGGGGTTCCGTGACATGATATGATGAGGGTATGGGGGGTTAGGGGGCACCGTGGATCAGTTTGGGCCGAAAATGTCGCAAAACACCAGAATTAAAAAAACTCACGGGATATCGACGAAACCCGACGCCGCCGTCACGGCCAAAGTTGTTTCAAGTTTCCATTCGATTTTTTTCGAAAGTTATCGCACAAACCGTCATTGGACAAATTGTCTTGGATGGACCATACGTGTTCTCGGATTTTGATCAGGATTTTCGGACACGTGTGTTGTCTTCTAGATTTGACCTTGATTGAACGGAGCATGCCCCTCGGTTGAATTCTGGTGCTCCTTTATGAAGGAATCAACGAGTAGAGTTCCACGACCATGACCTTGTTGTCACCCTTGTTTTTTGCTGTTGTGTCAGCGAGATCGCGCTTCGATTGGCGCACCTTCGTCATCATCACCCACCCCGTCGGCAGGTTTCCGGATGCCAGTACGTTTAACCCGGAACACGCCTGTACTTTTTTATGCGTTCATCCAAAGAGAGGCACATGTTGCATAACGTTCGCTTGTGTGCGAATCGCGTGTTTCCATCTTGATCGTGTCCGCGCGCGCCGAACGAGCAGGGCAGGCGCAAGCGCAAATATCTAGACAGAGACATGGCAAGCAATCCAAATGGGCCGGGAAAACGGTGAAACCCCGTTGGACTCCTTTCGTCTCTGCTTGTCGGGGCTCCAGACAACCTACCGGAAACGTTCCGGACGTTTTACGCGGTATTGCCGACGCCGCGACGTTTTGGTTATCTTCTCTTGTACTTGCTCTAGCGGCGGAAGGTGTTGCTGTCGCTCTGGCTGTGTATGCTATTCTCGAAGTTGATATTGTATAGGGAAAGTTGTCGTTGTCGCTCATTTTTGTCGTTCGTGTGCTGGGGGTGCATCTTCGCGACTTGTTTTCAACTGCTTTCATTGGTGTATGCCCATGAGAACGTGCGACGTCGTGAGGGTAGAGGTCGTGTGCTCTTTCGGGATGTATCTTGGGTATGAAATGTGAAACCTTGGTCGATGGATATGCTAACTCCGACACACTCTGATTGGGTTCATGCAACCGCGTTGAACAGTTCCTGTAGTGTTCGGTTTGGGCTGGAAAATGTGTCCTAATTACATTTTGTTTGTTCGTCGGGTAAGAACAACAAAATGTGTTTGCATGTGGTGCGTGCCCTTGTCCATCTCAAGTCTGTTCGTGTGGTACCGTTCTCAGGCAGGAAGAACCCCAGCTGACGAGCTTGGTACTCACACACACACACACACACACACACACACACGTCGTTGCATTGGTCAGCTGGTTACGGCGGTCGATGCTACTAAAAAAGACACACACGGACAAACACGATTGGCGTCTCTCGTTGGTGAACTCGTTGGAACGATCGATGTGATGTTTGTAAACTGGTGGAGAATATCGGGGGTGAGAGGAGTAGTATCTCGGTAAACATGGGGCGTCAGTAGACATCACGTGTTGTCGCTGTTGCTCTACAAGGAACAGCGCCACTTGTTATTGTTCCTTGGCGGAGGGGTGTGCACAGATATAGTCTGTAGAGCTCTTTGGTTGTAGCATCTTTCGCCTGAAGTGGTTCGTAAGTTTCAATTGGTACCGCACTTGTGTTCGTTGTTTCTACCCCCTCCGGATTGCCAATTGTTTGTACGAGTTCAAGTGCAAGAGCCGTTGTCTTTCTCTCATATGAGACTGCTCGTATTGTCCTTGTCATTCTGCAAGGAACAGCACCATCTGTTTCTGCTTTAGTATTATGATGGTTCGCGAGGGCTGTGCGCGTGTAGTCTAGAGAGCTGTATGGTTGAAGCACTTGTCGCCGAAAGTCGACTTGTGACGGTTTTCTACGTGTGCTCATTATTTCCCAACCGGGTTGCCGGTTTCACACGTTGTAGTTGAGGTGTAGGAGGGATAGGAATACCTCGCGCGATTATCTTTCTCTTGGTAAGCGGACGCTTTTTCCCGCAAACGATGAGCGCTAGCTATGTACCTTTTCTGTGTTTATGTACTATCGTGTACGTGAGTGTTTGGTCTGCCGGTCGTAGGTTGTACTCGTTGATGACGCGGTTTACACGCGCCCGACCATTCGTTCAGTAGGTCGAAGCAGAATCAGCCGAGGGAGAAACGCGTCTTGCGTTGCGTGTGTCTGGTTTGGAGTGATGTCAGAGGATGAGAGGATCTGGTGCCATTATTGCTCGTGAGAGAGAACAAACCCAATAAACGTAGAAGCGTTGCACGCAGTAGTATTTTGATTGCTTTGAGGGTTATGGTTGCGTCGTGGCGAGCTTGAGAGTCAGTCCTGCGGGCGGCGCCAAAGAGCATCAAGCACCATGGATGCCGACGACAGTAGATAGCAGCATATATTTTGACAACCTTCGACGTTGTTTGCAGCGGGTCCGTGGGTCACGCAAGTCCTCAGCGCATTGCACTTGTAAATTCCGCCGATGCTTTTGGCGGACACGAAGAAAGTTCTACTGGCGGTGTTGGCTGCTCAAAACTGGCGCGTGCTTCTGCCAGGTAACTTCCGCTTCCACCTTAGGACAAGTAACACTGTGTTCTTTCTCGTGTTGTGTGCCGTAGTAGCATGACGCCTGTGTGTAGAAGGCACGCTCGATCGAATGGTTAAGGGGAGGGGTTAGGCACGATATATAGGGTGGGAGTATCAAACTCAAGTCGTAGTGTGATTACGTGCGTGTGTTGACGACCCGTATCTATAAGTACCATTGCGAAAAAAAAACAGTTTTGACGACGAATCGTACCACCAAAACAGCAGTGTCTTCTATCGTATTTTTGTGATACCGGCGCCTCCAAGGTAAAACTGGACAAAATGGGCAAAATGGTGCCGGGGGGTGGGGACAACAACATATTGGAGAAGCACTTATCGCTGATCTGCCGGGATAGACCAGGCGAAGAACACAGCAGCGTTGCCATGTTTTGAAGTAGTCCTGGGGCTTGTCGGTGTTGGGGCGGGACTTTTTTTTTGGCTGGTGAGGTGCGAGTCTGTTATTGTAGCGCAGTTTGAACGAATACTGGGCGTGATCTTTCGAGACGGGACCAGGTGAGGGAATCAACACGCTAGTTCTTACTTCCCCACCGCGTCGTCTCCTGGTACACGCCAAGTCGACAGCAAGCCCGCCCAATGCAATTGTAAGATTTTCAGGGCATGAGCCGGGGGTGTCATTTTCATGATCATCATGTATCCTCGCACCCCCCCCACCGGTCGCCCCGGTGGTCTAGTCGTTGCAGAGGACGTAGATTCGAACCCCCATAGGGTGAAAAACTTACGAAATGTGCGGATGAAAGCGAAATATAGCTGACAAGCCCTGGTGAGTACCAAACTTCGACGTTAGCACCGTTGACGAGGGAAAGGGACCGCTGGACCCTTCTCGCGATAACAATAAAATTCACCACGCACCGCAGGAGGAAGGTGGGGCATGAAAAGAAATAATAAGAAAATAGCCCTGGTGTTTACCCCCTCCTGTGTGACCCTGGATGGTTGTAGTTGTACGAAAAATACACTGAAAAGTGTGGNGTTAGCACCGTTGACGAGGGAAAGGGACCGCTGGACCCTTCTCGCGATAACAATAAAATTCACCACGCACCGCAGGAGGAAGGTGGGGCATGAAAAGAAATAATAAGAAAATAGCCCTGGTGTTTACCCCCTCCTGTGTGACCCTGGATGGTTGTAGTTGTACGAAAAATACACTGAAAAGTGTGGTACTCTACATACGCTGAAAAGCGCAGTACACGTCTCACCACGAAAAATGGAACTGTCGCCATAATAAATAGGACGAAAACACACACACATCGCGAAAGTTTTTGGCAAATAGTTAACAGTACACGACATCCTGTGGTGTCCTTTGATTCATGCTACATGGAGGAAACGGGGATGGGTGAGCCGTTTTGCTGTGTGTGTATGAGTAGCGTACGATAGACTCAGACGTTCGCAAGCTTCCTTGGGGTGGGGCGCCTGGGAAGCACTTCCTCTCTTGAGGACCTCACGTTGTGCATCGCGTCGAGGGGTTGAGAGGGCGTGACTCAATCGAGGAGCACATACAGATGCTATGAATGCGTGTGGTTTCGATGTTGCTTGTGCTTCGGTACATCTTTCGCTCACGAAAGATATTCTTTTTGATGCCTGGCAGCAATCCTTTTCTCACGTACGGGACTCGTCAATACACACCGCGCACACCCGAGGGTCGCCAGGCACCCGTGATGCGTGATATCGACGCCAAAAGTCGCGGGGACCGGCTCTATACCCTACGACGCGTTCCGCGTCACGAAACCCTTCGCAGGGCTTGCTTTCTTCCATACAAGAACAAGACATCCTTTTGACTCGATCGCGCGACACACACGCCATGAGCAACGCATTGCAAAGCGGAAGTGAGAAAGTGAACAACAACACGGGGTTACAACGGCAGGATCTTTGGCAATGACGCCGCTATGCTAAAGCGCACACACGCTCACGCATGACGCTAAAAAGGTCACGGTGAGAAACCCAAGTTCCCCCCAGGCAAATGATGCGCTGCCAGATATTCTGCAGTTTCGACGGAAGTTGGCACTACCAAACGTTGAGATGAAAAGATGCACACCGTGAAACATTGGCCACGTCCTCTTGCGTCACATCCGGGAGGCAAACCGCGAAACTCCCGAAGGGGAGCCTTGTATATATGGGTACGTTCGGGAAAAACGTTGCGTGCATGTAATGTAAATAATGAAAGCTTCCTGTTTGTGGTACTTGGATATGAGTCCGATCTGTGCACCCTCCGTGGGGGATACGCGTACGGGAAGTAGGGGTGTGATGGGTATGTTTGCGGTTGGGGTCCAAGTGCGCCCCCCCCGGGTGACACACGGCGGTGTGCTCCCGGCACTTGCCTGAGGGGCTTGCGTGTTGGTGACCAGCTTGCCTGAGGGGCTTGCTTGACGAGAAATATATATGTTCCTTTTCTTCATCTGCTGTTCCTGGGATAACATAGTACCCTGTCTCAACACCACAGACCGCTGAGGGCGGCAGTGCACACTAAGACTTCCACTGTTCGATTTTCTGAGAATCATTCGTGGGCGCACTTACATAAATTGGAACTTCATGTTGGACGTTCAAATTGGACGTCCCAAGGGACACGTTGGACGTCACATGGGACACCATTGGACGGCGGCAAAAACGTCCCATGGGACGCGCGGGACGTCCAATTTGGACGTGGGACGTCACATGAGACACATTGGACGTCCCATGGGCCGTCAGACGTCCAATGGAACACGTTAACGTCCAATGGCGTGGCACGCCATGGGACATGCCGTTGGACACCCCACGAGGGTTCCTATTCGACGTCCAAAACGTTCCATGGGACACGTGGGGCATCCAATCGGACACTTGTGCCGTCCCATTGGACATCCGCGCCGACGGATGGCACCCCCATCACCTGCCATTTACCAATCATCTGGCAGGAAACACAGCTTCCCAACTGATCGCCGCATCCCATGTAGATGGTGCGTTCTATTGCCTGCATCTGTTTGGCTTGTGTGCGACTGGGCGCTAACTCGCGTAGGACGTCCAGCTGGGACGTCCAAGGCATCTCATCGGTCGTATTCGTGGGACGTTCAGAAAAACGTGGTTACAGAGTATAGGAATAAACATGTCACAGCACTCAGAACGGCGGTGTACTATGTAAACCTGAAGTTTCGCCGCCACCGCAAACGGCAGCGGCTCAAACAACGGCAAGGGGTGTTGAAATCGTGAAAGTAAAATGAAAAGTCTTCAGGTCTGCGAGATTCGCAGCGTGGGCTGAAGTCTGCTTTTAAGAGTCGATCGGTCAGGAGGGTGATGGCCATGCGAGCATGAGTCACACACATGAAAAAGTCAGTTCTGGTGTAAGAAAAATGCCCTCCCCATATTGACCTATCGACTCTTAAAAGCAGACCTCAGCCCACGCCTCGAACCTCGCAGAACTGAAGACATTTCCTTGTAGCTTACACGATTTCAAGACCCCTTATGCTTGAGCAGCCGTCATTTATTGCTGTCGCAGCGAAACTTCAGGTTTCATACACCGTGCCTGGAGTAGGTCGTATGTATGATTGAAAATTCGACGTACAGCAGTCAATCTGGTGTGAACAGCACACACTTCAAAGACGAGTGAAGTGGATACGCATCATCTCCCTTTGGCTGCAAAAGCAAAAAAAAACTTTGGGCACATTCGGAACGTGAGGTCGTTTTAGCTGCTGTCGGCAATATCTTGGAAACAAATGGACCCAACCCACAGTAAGCGTAGGTGGGTCGCATAGAGAAGTGAACCAACACACGTGGTAGCAACACAAAGCAGTGCATTCGCACAAAAAAATATCGCGATCCCGATCGGGGCGCAAGCATCCCGATGACTAAAATATCGCTAAACAACAGTAGTGCACAGCATAGGGTGTTCTCCCCGCCTGACATATCTGACATGCGTATCCAAGCATGTTGGACGAACGACCAGCCTCGCCGCCTGCCTTCGATTGGGATGGGTGCAAGAGCTATTTTATGTCACTCGTCTTACCCCACCCCACCGCCACGGGCCATTACCAAGCGTCTCAGCAAAAATTGAAAAAGAACACCCGTTGTCACGACCTCAGGCTCTCTTTAGCTGCAGCAAATTTGGCTAGTCCCCGGGTCCACACTTCTCGAATCAAACCCTGTGACACAGGTTTCGCGGAAAAACGGTAAAACGGGTGGAGGAGAGTCTTTGTAGGGCGGGGGAACGAGATTTGGGTCACAGATTATCGGTCTGCCGTGGGGAAACGACTATCGGTAGAACACGCTCAGCTGCTGCCAGCGATGAGGTATAACCGCCGCAAAAAGAGGCCACGGGGTGGGAGGGTAAAACGGCTGCAGGTGAGACACAACTGTATGTTCCAGATACAGTTGGGTCCACGAAAAAGGCGATCGCCCTATACAAGGCGAGTGAAACTGGCTGGCGTAGACGGAATAATCTAGATGTTCTACACATTGAATAAGGCGGCTGCCCCATGTAAGGCGATCGTTTTCAGCTGCCCCACCACCGCGGAATTCGGGGACCTCCACTTCTGTATGGATTATTCGTGATATGGCGCGGGCAGCCAGATGAAACAAGAACAGAGCATATTATCAGGAAGCACTGGAATAACAGTGCGCCCGGCACTGACAAAAGCCGGGGTCCTGGGTGGGAGACAGGGCCGCGGGCGCTTCCGTATGTTGCAGGTGAAGTCAGCAGGAGAGAGGGTTCACAGCAGGCCCAGCGCGAGGAGGCAAGCCTGCACACTCAAGCCACCCGGTATCAGAGTCTGGGAGATCTAACCAACTCATCGCCCTCCCGTGGTAGTATCAAAATAATAGACGCGTGATTGGTTGCTGACACAGCGCCCGAAGAACACGACCGCAAAAAACACTCTTGGGCAATAGCACGTAGCCCAAAACGGGGATGAACGAACAACGCACCCGCGGATACGCCACCCAGCTACTTATTGGCAGCCTACATGTGTAAAAAAAAACGCACTTCACCCAGAACCAAAATAAAAGTCTTTGAGGCAGCCTTTACCTAAGAATCCTCCCACCATATCGCAATCCGAAAGTTTTGCTTACTTCCCAGCATGTATGGTTTGACATCCCCAACGCCAAAAGGTTGAAACCACCTTCACTCAAACCTTTGCACATCAGAAATCAGAAAGCAAGACTCAAGAAATAAACCGGTCACTCTGATCTACCAATAATTCTCACCCGCCGACACTCGACGCAGGTGACACCGAGCTTGCCCACGTCCTTGCAGTTCTGGTCCCAATCGTCGAAGAAAATCATTTCCTCGTATGGAACTTTCGAGTTTCGACGGATCTCCCCGAAGTGCCGAACCTTTTTCGCACACACGAGCAGGGCCGACCGCGAGAAACAAGGTTTCGTACATGCGATGTTTCCGCAGGACGACGGCACACGCCCGTATGACGCCCCAGGGTATTGGCACTATAGTTCTTCTGCTACAGACACGTCCCGGGTGTAATGGTGCTACCGGTGGAGAGGCCAATGGTGTTCAAGAGGTGAAATCAAAGGAATCAACACTACGATTTCAGCAACAACGCCAGCAGCAATAGCTTGCAGGGATGAAGCCTAGGTTCTGTGTGCACACGCCATTGCACTTGCTCCGTTTTTTTATTGTTGCCGTGCCGTTTATTCGGGACTTCTCGTCTTGCAACAGTCGGAATACTTTCTGGACGCACCAGTCGCGATCACACAGGAGGAATGAATGCCTCTCAGAAGTATTTCTCCGCCTTCCTTCTACGGTGCTTGCCTTGGCTTCTAACGCGAAAAGGATTCAGGCGTTCCTTTCCCTCGTCGATCATGAAATCAGGCTTGGCACTGTTTCGGCACATGGTGAGAAAAAATAACTTTGTTTGACTGCGCAGAGATTCGACCCATGTCCCAGAAGAAGGCTGCCAGAATACCGACCGAACACCCACTGTTGTGTGGTGCGTTGCTTGAGAGAACAGCAAGGTTTCCGAAGGCAAGCGTTCGGTGCAAAATGCCCCGGTCCGTGCCGCATCCAAGGGTTTGGTCACATGCGAAAACCGTCCCCGGCCAAACCTACAGAACGCGTCACCACATAAGAACCGCGTATTTAGCTTGAGGCTCAACGCTTGTTGTTTGCTTCCAGCCGAGCACATCGTCTTATGTTCCCAGTTCATATTTCGAGCAGTCATCCACCTATGATAAACCGGGTTCTTGTTCTCATTTATAAACCGATTGCCCGATGCGCAGGACAAAGGTGTTTCGGGGTGAATTTTATCACGAGGCACTACACGAGTACAATGGTAGTCGTAAAATCGCCCCCTAGATGACAGTACCGCATGTACGGTATGGGAGAAGAAAGGTTGCCAAGAATATTTTAGGAGGCGAAGTGGGCAAACAAGAAGAATTGGTGTACCAACCTACGGAATGGGTTGCTGCGGTAGATGACGCATGGAAGAGGTCCGGAATCGACGAAGGCAATACACTGGACACGCATGGTCTAGAGGTGTTCAAGGAGAAGTTACCTGTTGTTGCTTTTGCCGAGGGAGAAGGACAGAATCTAGCAAAAGAAACAAAGGATAAGTAGGGTCTAGATGTGTACGGAATGATAAAGAAGGAATAGAATAAGGAGTACCTTCATGGACCAATGAATGCACGGACAAAGCTGAAGGTCAAACTTAGGACTGGGGACATTGGCCTTTGAGAAGGTAGACGAAGTTTTGGGAAGGTCGACGATGGAAATAACAAATTCAGATGTAAATGCAGCTCCGAGTGCGAAGACTATGTTCGTGTAGTTGCGGCATGTCCGATGTTAATACAAAAAGAGGGAAACGTACATAAGTGTGTTTGAGTGTTTTCGTCCTATTTATTATGGCGACAGTCCCCCCATTTTTCGTGGTGAGACGTGTACTACACTTTTTCAGCGTATACTCACGAGAGCTTTTCAGCTATATTTCGCTTTCACCCGCAAATTTTGTAAATTTTTCACCCCATGGGGATTCGAACGTACGACCTCGGCGACTAAATAGCGTGAGCTGGGGAAAACACAAGGAAAAGGTACAGAGAGATGTTTGAGGCATGGAATAGACAGGAGAAGACGATAGCTGTCCTGGGCCACAAGAAATGGGTTGAAACGGCGGGAAGTGATATCGATAGGATAGATATGCTAGGGAAAACAGTTCTCAGCCATCTTTTTGGCAAAGTAGAAAGGAACAATTGGCTATCGGTGATCAGCGCTGTGGGAACAATGTACCGTCCTGTCGAGGACGCGTGGTCAATGGTCTAACCGCTAAGGCATGCAACAAAACATGAAAGAGAGTACGCCTCCCCGTCCGCGCGTACAATCATTTTATCACGAGGTCTTCTCCCCGCCCCCGCCTCGAATCTGAAGCAATTGCTGTTTGGGTTACCCCCAACCTGCCTGAGTTCGTACTTTGCAGCAGCCGCCCTTGGGACTCCGTCCTTATCTGAGTGAGCATTTGTACACCATGAGGGCGGGTTCTTGTCCTTAACACCCGTTGGAACTGAGCACCTGTTCTTATGGCCATGTTCTGAGATTTTCGATTGTTTGGGGCTCAGGTTCTTAACTGCTAAGTCCTTAAGGGGTGGCGCGTGCTGTTATCAACCACTTTAATCTCAAACAAGTGTTCTCTGAAACCAGGCGCTTCGTGTTGTATTGAGTCTCGCTCGCCGTACGTTGTAGTCCCGTCAGCCGTCACACCTTAGAGCCCGAGTAGATTTCGGTGAAGGAAAAAACGCTGCGCATCAGGAGGCCGGGCTCAAGCTCGATGAGACCCATAACTTGCCGCGCCCATCTGTAAACAGAGCAACACACGAGCATGGAATCCGGAGACAAACAAAAAAAAAGCGAGAGGCGGGTGAGCTCTCTAAGTTAGGACCTGCCTATGCATTGCATGCTTCATGTTCCTTTTCTGGTAGCTGCTGGTGTTGGTTTTTCGCATCTTCAACACGGAAGACGCAAACACACAAACCGAGACACGACCAGACCAAGATCAACGAGTGGCAAAAGCCATCGACAGAAGCCACGACTAGGGGCTGGTTCCGGTGATGGTCGTCGCAGACCAACGTGCCTCGCGAACAGTTTGGACGAGAACAAGCCCCTCTTCCCGCTTGAACGCTACTGCCTCCAAGCAAAGACCACGTCGCCTCTGCTACTCTCGAACACACACCACTCATTACCCGTGTGAAGCCCAGCATTCCCTGCATCCGAACACAAGCGGGTTCTGGCAGCTATTGGTGTTGTCATTGTTGGTGATGTGTCCGCATGGACAGCTGGTTTTGACCTCGATCTAGCATATCTTCTCCGCGGCAAACAACTAATTCTCCGTCGTTGCAAGCCAAAACCTGAAACGGGGCACATCTAATTGAAGACCTGTTGTAGAGCTCCGCTATTCGCAAGAAAACAAACGCAGGGTACGGCCCAAACAAGACGAACACAATCCGAGTCAAAATCAATACAAATGCAGCTTTACCCCGAAGAAGCTACCGAAATCCATGGCATGACATGGAAACAATAGCGAACGAGGTTGCTCGGATAGTGGGTGACGAGTGCAGCATGCTTAAAGTATCGCGTCGCGTAAGGATGTCCGAGCCAGCCGAGCCAGGTCGACGGAAGCGAGGAAAACGTGCATCACAGATTCCCGTAGTATCGCAGATGGGTTTGGCTGCCACGTAGTCGTTCCATCATTATTTTCTTTTCACATAAGCCCACCGCTCCCACCCCACGCGTGAGGCCAACCAACTAGAATAGAAAAATACCAACGACCAAGTTAAACATTACCAATCAAGACAAGAAACTCGCAACGTCGGGTCCTACTAGACCGGGGGGATATCCACCTTTGGACTTGCACCGTTCTTGCCATGCGATGAATGAATCCTTCATTTTTCGGATTCAATTATCGACGTGCGTAAACCATTTTGTTGCAAACGTACCAGGCGAAGTGTTTCTTATCCAATCGGGATCATTTGCTAGGCGGATGCCGCAACGATTTTTGATTCGTGTTGGATAACACCAACGTATCAATGCGCAGAATATGATCGCGGCGGTGCGGGCGGTATGGTACCGCCTACAGCAACGGCAACATCGATCGTGCCATGCCCAAAACGCCAAACGAAAAGGTTATGGATACCAACACGACATTTTCAGCCTCCACGCGTTCTGGGGGCCCTCACAAAAAAAGCTTCTCTGTATGTGGTTGCGAGACTTCAAAGGACAAGCCCGTTCTCACCTGGGAAGTCGATACAATACAGGAGTATCTCATGCAGATTGGGTGGAGCTACTCCTCTCTCTCTTACAGTAAAAGAGATTTGCCTCATTAAAGAAGGTCACCGGTGCTCAACACCACCCGCTCCACAGCCGCACACGCGACTGCACAATTCCCCACGCTTGCACACGTGTAGAACAGAACAACAGCACAGTATTTCAAAATCTTTCAAATCACCTTTCGTGCGATGTCCTCGAAGCGATGGCTAGCTTGGTGTCCCTGAAGCGATGCCCCCTGTGCACCTCCAGCAGTGCTTCTCGAACGCCGGGGAAGAGGTCGATCACCTCGCCCGAGCGATCCCTTACCTTGCCGTCCTTTTCCTTGGTGAAGGGCGCCCCCCTCATCTGGTACAGCTCCGGCTTCCTGCAGCCAGTTGCCGTGGGTTCACTGTTTTTGTTTTATCCTCGTCGGCGATATGTATATGCGTCAATGTGGTGGGGTCTAATACATCCTCGTCGCCAATGAAGCCGGACGCTACAGGAAGCCTGGGCCGCACTCCCTAGTGAATGGAAGAGGACGACGCTTGGCCGCGGTGGCACGGGCGCGGTGGCGAAAGCGCAACTCAGGTGATGCTGGTGAGACTTCTGCTCACTTTCGCCACCTTCTACCGTTTAAAATTCGTCCCCTTCCTTCGTTACGCGTTCAGCTCAGGCTTCTATGCCCATCACAAACTGCATGTAGTTGTTCATGAACATGGGGTGATATTGCACTGAACGGCGTGCAAACGGCGAAATAATGGTCACCATCCAGCAATCATCTTCCTTGGGATGTGTACGTGAAAGCGAACGGCTGCAAAAAAAGCGAAACGGCCGTTGCCAATCTATTGGCTGTATGCTTCCAAACGCAGGGACTGCCGTCTGCTGCAGTATAACAGCTGTCTACAGGCACAAGGAACTGCTGCTGTCGTTCATTGCATTTGAGGTATGTACCAGCAGCCCGGCATCAGGATCCTCCTGTTTGGTGCAACGTGGCAGTTTTATAGCGCGTAACGGTTTCCAGGAAACTGGTGTGTGGAGCGAGGTCAAGGCTTGTTGTCAATACTGCTGCTTTCTGTGAAGGGTAAGTGCCACCCAGCAGCGTTTTCGACGATGGCACCGTCGTCGCTAGGGTGTGGCACCGAGGCCGAACCCAATTGGTAACTGCTTCAGCGCGTACATACGTCTAAGAAAGGTCGGCCAGGTGTGTGTAATATACAAGCTCTGTCTCACCACAACGTGTAGTCAAGGTCCATAACAACCAGGCGAGGCACAATCCCATCGCTCTCCTCTGCCGCAGCGCCCCCCTTCTTATCCATACCAATAGCCTCGTTCTCCACGCCGACGTCTTCGATCCCGCCTCGCCCTCGCTTCTTCTTGGATTGAGCCCCTCCCTTCTTGCCCATCATCATGCGCAGCCCGTTCGTCGTAGGGTGTTGTTTTCCTGCGTGAGTTATTCTCGTGGGAACGGTAACGAACGCGCTGAATTCTTCCGTAACGAACACCACTAACAGTATCCCCACAATCACTCTCAGAGCCATGTGCCTCCACGCCTACACGCCTTCCTCACTTCTCACTCAATGCCGTACTGCGGTTGCTGTACCTGCCTCAACTACGAGGAGCAACATGCGGCGAAAATTGTTTTTTCAGGGGGCTCCGTGGGATGATCATAGGCGTTTGAGGGTTAACAGCAAGTCGCGGTTGCGGGGTCCCAGCGCCACACCCCCGCAGCCTGCAGCAGCAGCGCAATTGATCACACAACAAGCCAGAGCAAGGAGACAGCACTTCGTATCGAGGTGAGATCTGGTGTATTGTGCATGGTTCTATGCACACGCAGCATGTTGTGCGCGGTGGGACAGTTTTGCTGCACGGAATGCGGCCTGCGAGAACACCGGCTGTTGCCGCAGAAGTCGCCAGATCATCCCCCTACTCAAGGATACCTCTGTAGAGATGTCGAGCTGAGCAAGGCCTGTACGACCCGTTGCATGGCCACCACGATGCCGATGCTCTCGGTGGAACGATTACCACTGCAAGGCTCGCCAGTAGGTTTCATTAAGTCTTTGGTGATCCGCAATAGTTGACGTCGGCACAGTCTCTCATGGGGGTGATGGATGCTGCACGTTGGTAACACCCCAACAGGTGGGAAACGCTCCTCACACCCCTCTCACTGCTGTTCCATCGTCTCTTTCGTCGTCTGATCAGTAGCAGGCACGGAACTGCAAATCGATAGGGGGCAAGTTTCCTTATGGCGGACGTAGACATGAAGGACGCCTCTGCGGCGGCAACAGCAGCGGGGGAGAAGAGGGAAGTGGCGGCGGTGCCCAAGAGCATCAAGGTGGAGGATATCGTGCGGAACGCAGAGCTCATCGTCAAGGGCGTCCAGGGTGATACCGCTCGGCTTACCACGAGGGCAATCAGTAGGTGGGTTCGTTACACCTACCTGTGCGTATGGGTACAGTAGTGCAGCACGATGGTTCCTCCAATGTCGCGGGACGGTACGTCGTTGCTATTGTACTGCTGTAGCGTCATCTCCCTCTGGAAATGGGTGCCGTTGCCGAGCCCGTGGTTGGTTCCGCCGCCTCACAGCTGTTGGCACTCCCCGGCGTAGTATGTATGGGGGTTGGTGGTACGGCGCGCTCATATGTATATATGCAGTGAAGTGTTTTGCTTGTGGTACATAGGAGCCAGCAGCTGGGTTGTTCGTTTCCGAAAACTTTTTTGCGGGAGCTCTTCCCTTGACCCTCTCCCAGTAGTGCGGCGACAGCAGTCGGTCGCGCTTGAGCACGTTTGAACTACGAGGAACCTTCAGACTGATTCCACCGACCAACACGTCGTCAAAGCTGAACGGCATGTGCATTTTTCATATTTCCTCATACGGGAAACAGTAGCAGCAGCATGTTACATGAAGCAGCAGCAGGGAAAGGCGGCAATCATGACGAGACGGTGGAGCTGTTTCTCGGTCATCCCCATCTTCTGGTATACTTCTGTAGGCGACACCTGGCTACTGTAAGCGCACCAGACCACGGCCATACGCGGAGAATTGGGTTATGTCGTGGCGAAGGAGGGGGTGACTGAAAATGGCAGACTGAAACAGGAACTCGGGACGATGTGAGGCGCGCAGGGAGCATCTCTCGCTGCGGCGTAGATTATACTAACCCCCGTCCCCTTGGCCAACACGCAGACCCTCGAGTCGTCTCGTGGCATCACCCTTGTGTGGTTCGTCTTATTCTAACCATGGCCTACGAGGACGACCAATGCACCGCCTGGCCCTCGCTCACCCGTCCTTGCTCTTTCTGTCCCGCCCGTTTTACCTCACCTCGACTGGCGCTCATCCCCCTCTCCTCTCCGGCATCAATGCGCCGTCCCCCCTCGTGTCTCCCAACACTGGTGGTATCGATGCCTTTGTGGATACGCCGGTGTTGGTTCCGGTCTTGCCTTGGCGCTCGCTATGGGGCAGGAATACGCCCATCCGACGCATGGTGCAGGCGCATGTGCTGTGTGACGCGTTAGCCAAACTGCTGCCGGATGACTGCCCAGACAAGGCTGAGCTCACCCGGCTTCTGGCCAAGCTGCCCAGCGAGGGTAAGGGTAGTAACGATTCTCTTCCGGGGGTTGCGATGAAATTCAGCGACAGGGCTGGAGATAATACTTTGGGTTTGCACAAGGGGAAGAAATGGCGAGTGATTGGTAGTTTGGCTGCCCGGCGAGGGCAAGCGGCTTGAAGGGTAAGGGGGAGAGGGGCGGGGACAGGCAATGTTGGGAAAGAGGGGCCTAGCACGCGGAGGAGAAAAAGAGAACGAGGGGATGCAGCATGTAGCACCTGTTGTGCGAGAACCACAAGGGCTGCCCAATGCGCTCCAGTTTGCGCCACATTCTTGTGTAGATGGCATTGGTGACCTTTGTCCTTTGCCAGCGACCCGCTGACCTCTGTCACCACCATCCGCACCACGCAGATTTTTCGCTCTCATGATCGGAGGTAAGATCTCTCTTGATAGTATTGTTGTTCTAAGTCCGATCACCGCTGGGCACGAAAGTAGAAACGCCCGAATGCCCCCCCCCCCCCCCCCCCCCCCCCCCCCCCCCCCCCCCCCCCCCCCCCCCCCCCCCCCCCCCCCC
>CACKRE030000103.1:80561-91605 GCA_902602495.3 Ectocarpus sp. CCAP 1310/34 | reverse complement strand
GGGGGGGGGGGGGGGGGGGGGGGGGGGGGGGGGGGGGGGGGGGGGCTACTTTTACCTTTTTTGATTCGATCGCCTGGTTTTGATTGAGTGCGCCTCGATGGAGGTTCCTTCCTGTCAACGCGACAGCGAAAGTCTAGTAATTGTGCTCGTTACGTGCGTGCCCATGTTTTTTCGCGATGGCTTTGGGGGGGGCGTGTTCTGCCTCTCGAAGGTGCTTACTCTTTATTCGTCTTTGGGGGTATTTCGTCGATTTTTGTGCCCCTACCGTTGGTGTTCGGCAGGCATGTTCTCGAACCACGTGTCCGTTGGTTGATTGGCGGTTGTAAGTTGTCTCCAGATGAAGTTTTTTTCATCTTTCGTTTGGTACCGCGAGCCGCGTGTGTTACACCTGTACACTGCAAGCGTTCGACTTGTTTGCGTCCTCTTTGTCTTTCATGCGTGGTGATGTTGTTGTGTTTTATCGTGTTCCCCTCTGGGTTATGTCCCGCTGTTGTGCCCGTGTTCATCACAACATGGCACACTGCCTCTGCAATTGGTGGCAGTCGTGTTTTTGTCGACGTGCAGCGTTTCTGCCTGTTATTTTTTCTTCACTTGATGCATGCACATACATACGACAAAAACCCTTGCTCACTTTCTTTTTTTCTGCGTTTCTTTTTCTCTCTCTCGCTTGCTGGTTCTGCTTATCTTGTCGCCTGCGAAACTCCGAAAAAACACATCACAACCACAACTGCAGCACGAGTCAACCTTCCGGGCAGACAAGACCTACACCCTCATCCAGAGGTTGGCGCACAACGTCATCAAGACGGGGCTCCGCAAGATCAACTCGTCTTACTCCCGCATTTCCCTCCAAGACCTGTGCGAGAAGGTAAGCAAAACTAGTATTAATAGAGTGTTTTATGCACCCCCCTGTCACGGCGCGTCCCCCCCGGTGTTTGCCATCGAGGTTGGGTTTTCGTCGCTTGGCAACGACGTTGTAAAACAAGCCAATCCACTTCGTGAGCTCGGAAACCAGGTAACCATATTTTTTTTTCCTCTGTTTTTTTTTGGCGGCAACCATAGTGGTGGTCGAGTAGATCACGTTGTGCGGGGTCGAGAACCCTCACTCCGCGCAAGGGGGATGATCGCACCACGTTGTGTTAAAATGGTCAAGCACCCTCGAGGCAGTTACACAGTGCTTACAACTGTCTCTGGAAGTGAAAGCACCAGAAAATACATTTGACTCATTCGCAGCTGTCATCGCAAGGAAGTAAGCACAAGATGCCGAACACCCTTGGCAGGATTCAGCGCACCCTTCATGCGACTCGCCGAATATCTCACGGCGCTTCGCGCTTGGTGATGTGAGAGCCTGGTCCGGTGAGAACCCGGCGTGCTCCGTCCCGGCTTTGTAGGGATGCGAGGTCAATGGTCTAACGACTACGGCATGCACGACTATGAGTACACACACACACACACACACAGACCTGTCACGGCGCTTCGCGCTTGGTGATGTGCTAGCCTGGTCCGGTGAAAAGCTGGCGTGCTCCGTCCCGGCTTTGTAGGGATGCGAGGTCAATGTTCTAACGACTACGGCATGCACGACTATGAGTACACACACACACACACACACAGACCTGTCACGGCGCTTCGCGCTTGGTGATGTGCTAGCCTGGTCCGGTGAAAAGCTGGCGTGCTCCGTCCCGGCTTTGTAGGGATGCGAGGTCAATGGTCTAACAAATACAGCTGGCGCGGCTACGTGATCACGCCCCCCCCTCCTCTTACTTACAGCAGGAGGCCCTCAGTAACGGAGGCAGGCGTAGGCCTCCAGAAACCTCAGGCACTGATACTGTGTGGGTCCCCAACACAACGGCCACTTGCGCCGCACGATTTACGCGTCAGTCCACCGGGCACAGGCACTATTCAGTCTGTCCGAAAAAAATCGTGCGGTGGCCCTCCGGTTGTGCTGCCACATTTTTTCTCTCCAAAGGATCGAAACACGCGTCTATTTCCGATGGTTGTATATATTACACGGGTGCAGAACACAGCGGGCTTTTCGAATTCGAGGAACGCGCGGTTGAGGACCTTTCTTACAGAGTTATCGGCGTCTCGTGCAGAGTCTGGTGCAAGGTTGAGGAGAAGGAGGCGTATTGTATTAGTCTTCTGGATTTGGGCATGTGTAGACCAAAGTGTTGCTCATTCGAGCCGGGATATTTTTTTTTGTCGTCGTTGTTTCTGCCGGTCGATTGGTCTGATGAAGGCCGGAAAAGGTGAAAGTATTGCCTCGCCGAAAGTACAACTATCAGAACATGGTGTGACGCTACGATAGAGCGAACGTGGTCCTTTTCCCCCGTGAAAGACGTGCCTCGATTTCAGATGTCTCCCGAGTCGCCTTTACACGAGGCGGAGCACAACTTCATTCACTACGCTGTAGGAACGCTCGTTTCATTTTGTGTTGGATGCATCCTTTTTTTGTTTTTCATTCACTCGTTTGTTGTGCGTGCGCTTACCCGTACTGGACAATGGCGGCGACAGGTGAAGCTCGAAACGGTCCAAAGCGCGGAATTCGTGTGCTCAAAGGCCATCAGGGACGGAGTCATCGACGCGGTCATCGACCACAAGAACGGCTGGATACAGAGTCGGGATGTCGTGGACGTGTACGCCACGGACGAGCCGCAACAGGTGCTTGCTTTGGTCCATCTCTCTTTCTTGTTGCTTTTGTTGTGTGTTGTTGGAGCAAAGACCACTCGAGCTGACTGGCCAACGAGACGACTGTCAGCCTTGTACAAGAACGAACTTCTGCGTTGCCTGTTCGCGATACTGCTGGTGGATCGTACTTATATGTAGGCGTTCACTACTTATGTTGCGTCGTCCGCGTACGGTAAATGTAGTATTTTCGAACTCTGCAACGAAGAACACCACAACATGCGTGTGTGGTGCCTCCTCATGAATGCTCGAGCGTTTTGTGACTAGTTCATCACGTTTTTATAGTTCACTTGTTGGTGGATGTTTTCACGTCATGGCTGTGTACGTCTCTTGGCGCAGGCGGCCCTGCAAGCTCGCGTTCGCGTGCCTGCAACAAGTATCAAAAAGCATGTGTGACCTTGCATTAGTGATTGCAAGTTGCTCAGTTGCATTTTTTTCGCAATCCAATCCCATTTGTTTCGCGTTCGTGCAGCGCCTCTTTTGATCAGTTTTTGCTCTAGGCGCATGTACGTGAACATACAGCTAACCGATTTCTCGCGCGCGCCCGTTAATTTGATTTTTTTTTGCAGGCCTTCCACAAGCGCATCACGTTCTGCCTGGACGTTCACAACGAGGCGGTGAGAGCGATGCGCTACCCACCCAACGCCTACAAGCAGGAGCTGGCCAAGTCTCGTCCCGGGATGGAGGACGATAAGACCGATGAGGAACTCGCCAAGGAGATCGAGGACGAGATGAACGAAGAAGACGGAGGACTCTAAGACCGAATCGACCTCGCTAAGACCACATTGACTCTTACGACCAGGTCGGCCTAGATCGAGGCCTGTCTGTCCTAGCGGACGTACGAAAGCAGCAGCAAGCAGCGTTACCTTACGCGAAAGAACCACCCAAGGACAATCAATCGATGTCTCTTCATCGAAGGGGCGAGCAATCTCGTATGGAACAGGAAGCGGAGACGCGTTTCCCGACGTTCGTAGGACGCTTGAAATCGTTTGCGCTTTTTGGCGGACTCTGACGGGCAGGGTCTTGCGCTGCGCGATATTTCAACAACCCTTACATCATGTGGGACCGACTCGTGGGAGGCTCGTCTACTGACCTTGTGTTTCATGGCTTCTAGGCTCAAAAGTTGTGTACGGATCGGTGCAGTTTTACTTGCAAGGAATGTGAGGAAATGATAGTTGCGGATTCTTAAAAACAGGACCGTTAACCTTGGCGCCTGGCTACTGTGGAGAAGTGGTCAGCAGGAAGACCAGCATGGAGGTCAAGGGCTCCCAACGCTATTCGTGTACTAGCCCACTTTGTTATTGGGGCCGGTGGTGCAGTGCCTGACGTGACCGACTTTGTGGCGAGGACACCCAAGTTCTCCACTCATTTTTTTCTTCGTGGATGGACATGAGACTAACGCCTCTAATGGAAGAAAGAAAGCTGCTGCTCAATCCCTCAACTAGGGCGCGAGGCTGGGGTGGTGGGCGTGCGGTTTCACAGAGGCACAACCCCATCACATTCCGGCACACTTGGTCGTTGCTTGCGGGCTGCAACATGAACGGCCGGCCGGCCCCTAGTGTTGCGCTCTGTCTCGACTTAGAAACAGAGTGCTATCTACGGCTGCACTCCTGTGTGTAACGAAACGAACTGTGTGCCGCGTCGCAAGTCGAAGCCGGTGCCGGACGCAAGAATGAGTCGCATCTTCTACATTGATGGTCGGACTTAGCCTCGTGGCGCTTTTTTTCACAAGCAGAGAAACACGCACAGGTGAGCGAACATCGTCCGCCTCTAGCTCCCTTCCCCCCTTTGCGAGGAGCATAACGACGTTCGCACCACAAAAATACTAAAAAGGGGTATGAAATGTGTTCCTGAGTATTGCTTCACTTCGAAGCAGGATTTTCCATGTACTTTCAAGGCACCCTACCGGGTATGCATTTTCGAGAGAAAAATCGGCGAATCAGGCGTCTATCCAACCCTTATCCCAACCCATGCCCCATACCCAAGTGGGGCTTCACCGCGCGTTCTGGCGCGTTACGGACGACGTTGGGGGGATGGCTATGGATTCTAGTCACTCGTTGTCACAGGAAGGAAACGTCTCGTCCAAAACGTACCGCCAAACAAAAAACTCAACGGAGTGAACGATACTATAAAGTCTACAATGTAGATGATCAAAAGAGAGGCCCACGTCACGCGAAACACAATTCGAACAAACGCACAGATGTGAAAGTAGGGCCGGGCGGCGAGAAAAATCAACGAGTGCAGCTCTTTGCCCCAGTTCGGAGGCGGCGAACAACAAACACCTGTGAGTCTGTGAGTGGATTCGTGCCTCCACAAAAAAAGAAGAAGACACCCCCCACGAAGGCAATACCGAGAAAGACCACGACAATTCAAGAGGGATCAAGATGTTTTCATGTCCCAGCTGGTGCTCCGTACGGGATCGGCTGTGGTGTTGGCCGTAACCGTAGAAGGAATACCCACAAACCAGTCGGTACAGCCAGTACCGACAGGTCTAAGTTTTGGAGACACCTGTACCAAGTCATGTTACCAAGGCGGCATCTTACTTTTGCAACTACTATGTCACACACCTCAAAGTACAAGCTCGAACCAACACAACGGACGACATACACGCTGGTATTCGAGTCGGGAAAACTCGGACAATCTGCGGCAATTCCCGAAAACTCGTACAGACCAGTCTCTCTAGACACTAGTATTGTTCATGTGCCGATTTTGTACAACCCATGGCTAGCAAACACACAACGCCACATCCACGGATTGGCACCAAGGACACATGCATGCGCACACTTTTACGACACAACGTCATGAGAACCACTGCTATATTCTTTCTGCGCATGAAGCACGTCAAGGGCTAAAACCAACTCAGCAAATCAAACGAAACTGGTATTCGACCATACATTGCAAAGATGCGGGACGAACCACCGACTTGGGCATTAAATATTTAGCACCTCTTCAGCACCTCTTGGTTCGACATCTTTTGCATATGATAACTCAGTATCACCACCTCTTGTTCAATGTCTTGCATTAAGCGCTGAACTCTTCCTTAAATATCCGGGTTAAAACATACAGTATCAACATATCTTCCTCAACGCTGCCTTTGGCATCGAGCATTCAGCATCAACACCTCTCGTTCAGCATCTTGTATTTCATACCACCTTTTCTTCAACATCTGGCACTAAGCTTTCAGTATCAACACCTCTTGCTCAACATCTGGCAGTAAACAGTCCGTGCTAATACATCGTCAACAAACCGAAACGGCAAAGTATGAACGAACGCGCGCCCCGTGTCTGTTCTACCATGATGAATTAGCCCGCTTGAAGGCTGTCGAAGATTGGTCCTTTTTGGGGGAACAGGTCGTGCCCTTCCCCGAAGTTCAGCAGGCTTGTGTACGCCTGCGTCATCGCCATAGAGTACCACGCCTCACACTCCTCCTGCGAGAAGGGAGGTTGACCGGAAACGCAACCAGCACATTTACTCCACCATACATATATCGGTGCATGTGTCACAACGTCCAAAACACACATGTATAATACAGGATTGGTTGGATGACGGTTTGGCGACGTATTGTTGAGGAAGTGCTGAAAGGAATGCCTGGTTCGCCACACAACGTCCGCCTCGGTGGAGCTAATAACGGGTGAGGCCATGATCTTGGAGGGGTCAGGTGGGAGGCTAGGCTTTGGTCCGGATGGAAGAACTGACGCGGTCCAAGATGGAGGGCAACGCAACGTGTCTCCTGCTGTTCACTACTCCCGTCGCAAATTCTACTGCTATATTCTGGGCAGTTCACTGACCCTCCGGCGCTTAGTCTGCGTGGAAGACTATTTGGGTCGGAACTTTTGCTTTCTTCCACATCATTTCCATATTCTCCATTACTTCCGTGCGTTTCAACCTCTGTATGCCTGTGCTGGAAGAGGCTGTGAGGCTGGACACAAAGGCCCAGCCGGTGTGTGTGTGTGTTTGTGTGTGTGCTTCTGTACCTCAGAAATCGTTCTTGCGTCACGAACGTACTTGCTCTGGTTGCTCTGGGGGGCGGTAAGTACCTGGAGGTTGTTGATGTACTCGTCGGGCTCCCGCTGCAGTCGGTCTAGAAGATCTGGCAGCTCGAGCCAGTTGTTCACCGAGACCTGCTTCGCGAAGGGAGAAGCGGCCACGGTGTTCCAGGCGATGTCCCCGTCCCCGCAGGTGGAATTGGACTTGGTGCCCACCACCGGATGCGTGAAGTCAAGCTTCGAAACGATGGGTATCGACCTGACCAGCGAACACGATAGAGAGAGCGTATGCAGACCCGATCGGTACTTACCAAGCAATATGTGTGTGGCAGTGAGAGCGTCCGCTGGGACAGCCGTTTAGGCAGAGCTATTTCCACTCTATAAACACATGATAAAAGCTGCGGCACCACCTAGTTCGAAACCGAATCCCGCGCGGAGCGTGATTGGACCTCTCATCAGGCGAGGAGGGAGATGGCAGGCGTTCACCATAAAGAACCTCTTATTTTTGCCGAGGCTCGTTTCGTGTCTTCTTCCATGGGGTAGACTAGCCCCACGGCGAGTATTTAGGTGTTCGTGCAGGATTCTTGACCGAGAGCATGTTCTGAAGGCCAAGTACTGATACGGATTTTTTAGGCTCACGTTCACCACTGCATAAGTGGAGGTGCGATCTGAATACGGAGGCAGTACCTGCGAGCGACGAACGCAAAAGCTTGACGAAACACGTGACGGACAAGAACGGAGACAAGTTCACATCAAGCGGCACGGCATGCTTACCCGGCCTCCAGGGCCTCCCACAGGCGGAACGTCTCGGGGTTGCGCCCCGCCGGACAAAGGGTGAACTTCGAGTCGAGCACCAGCTCCTGCCACGCTTTCGTGCTGATGCTCGGCCTGTTGGTGGCGCACTGAACGCCTGGGTTTCTCAACTGGTAGATGCTGGCGATCTCTACGAGCTCCTTCCTCCTCCCCTGCGTTTCAGGCCTGACCTGCTTGGCCAAGCGGTATTCGGGCGCGCGCGGAGCTGTTTTGTCTATTACGGGCGATGGTGAATGTCTCAAAAGGGGTCCGCGTTGGTTTCATTCGTCGAAGGAATCGCTGATAATATGGCCAAACCGCACAACTACTAGGGGGGCCCGCACCATCGCCGAGAGAATTTCGCCGCACTGTCGTGTACGACACGAGATAACACATCCCCTAGATCGGTTTTCAACGCTCGACTATTTCACAACTAAGAGGTTGCTTAAACGCAACGATAAGTTTTGGGAGAGCTCTCGACCAGAAGGCTTCAACGCCGCCGTTTCCGGCGCTGCGACTCTTTCTGCTGTCGATAAATCGAGCTTTAAAAATCGGTCCTGGGCGTGTGTTACCTTGTGTCACATGCGGAGTGTCAGGCCCGCACTTTTCAGGGGCGTTCTGTGCAGAAACCGCGATTTTTATGTTCTCTGCAAACCTGCTCCTGGTGATCTCTCTCCGGAGCGGAAAAGCCGCGTCACAACTATATTGCAGGTGTTGAGAGAGCCATACAACAAACACCACCCCGCGCTGATCAACGCGGCATACGATCCCTGTACGTTGAACAATGCTTGCGCTCGCCCTCTCCGAAGCGGAAGCAAGCCGTGATACACAAATTAGATGACATCTACACCACACCACACACCTGCAAGTTGAAAAACAACGATCTCCTTGAAGCGAGAGGTCGACGGTCGTCGCTGACGAAGGGGAACGTGTCCCGCGGCCCCAGCGGCAAGTACGGCCTCCTCGGCTCTCCGTTCGCTCTGCAAGGCAAAATAACCGTGGTTGGGAGGGAAACAAAACAGCAGGAGAAGGGGAGTACGTACTTGTTCATGGTATTGCGTGCAAAGCCTGTCTGCTGTAACCTGAGGCTTCCTTGACATAAGTGGATGACATACATTTCGCTCGTTTGCCAAGAAGGGACTTGGTTGACACACTCGGTACATTTTGGACTCGATTCGGATAACAAGCGGCATAGGCTCATACGCTTTGCGTAGCTTGGTCGATTGGTAGTTGGTGTGTGAGTGCGTGGGTGCCTTCAACCATCAGCTCGCCTTGGGGTTGACGACGATGAACTCATGAGTTCATCGCATCCTTGATGTGTGAAAACGGTCGGCGCTCGCGGCACAATAATTCAAGCGACAGCTCAGCGAAATTTGCAACAGTAGCGGCCATCGATACAAGACTACGATTTCACACCCTTGCCTTTCGAATTCTGGCACAACCGTCCTCCTAACAACGTACGTAAGTGTTGCTGTTGTCATGTACACAGGTCAGTTAACATTTAACAATAACATGGGTGTGCTACCTATCCACCATCCCCCTGTAGGCAAATGTGACACTTGAATCGGTGACAACGAAGTCATATCCCCAAACAGGGTACAGACGGAAAAATAAGAAACAAACGGCAGCGTCTCCGCCACTCGCCAAGAACATTTGGTCTCCAAGAGAGAGCGACAGGAAGGCAGGAAGGGCCGGGTAGGGCGAGAAAAAAGGGGTAAAGGGGTGGGAGAGAGAGAGAGAGAGGGAGAGAGAGAGAGACGCACTGTTCGTGAAACCAACTAGAGCACGAGGGCCAGAGAAGTGGGGAGCAATCAAGACCCGTGGCTTGCCTTTTTGCACCCGTTTCTTGTGGCGTCAGTGCAGTACGCACACCACAATACACAAAAGGCTGCTCATCTGGCATAGAGATACGCTCCGCAGCAGGGCAACCTAACCTGTCCTGGTTGAAGGGAAAAGCCCGAACGACGTTGAACCGGCACGAGGGCGGTATCCCCACGGGGAGATCGGACGTCCTGCAAGTCTCGTCGGAGATGATGAGCACCGTCGTCTCAGTCGGGTCGTCACAGGAGGCCTGCAGGTGAGACGCCTGAAACAACACACGGCGACGCCCAATCGCAAACAACACAAGCGCGAAACGTTGATAGATGTCGCTGCTGCTGTTGTCGTTGTACACAACGGTACGGATGACATGCAACTAGGGCCCCGAATCTTCTCGTATTCAGGTTCCTCAGATGAGAAACCAACCCATATTTTTCTACCATCAAATGTCGATTTCGAATTTTAGTTGTGGCTCATCCAGCTACATATCTTATCGGGTAACTTATCGCGTCGTACGTTAATTTGTGTCAGTGTCCATTCCAGGCTGAAATATTGAGAGACTTAGAGAACCAATTGGTGCACCTTCCGTTGCATGGGTTTCTTACCTCTACCCAGTACCACCCGCTTCCCACCCTTTCAAAGCGAATTAAGTACCCTCCGCTACTGCTGTATCGAGTTACAATCCAACTCAGGTACAACAACACGTACTCATGGACAAGCTAGAAATGAGCCAGCCCCTCGGTAAAGATATTGTCGAAACCAAACATCGACCCGTGGTTGACAAGTTCAAAGAAGCTGTTGATAGGGAAATAGACAAGAGCGGGTAACCCATATACCCACCCCTCTCTCGGACAAAAGTGTGTCCTGCTTCGCGGAGACCACTGACGAAAGGGGCGAACCACTCAAAATATCATTAGATGTGCATTTGAACCACTCAAAATATCACTAGATGTGCAATTGAACCACTCAAAAATATCATTAGATGTGCATTTGAAATATTTCCAACACAACCACGACAGCTAGCGCCCGCCCTGAATAACTTGGGCAACTCATAAAAACTTTTGTATGATCTAGCCTCGAAAACTTCAAAACCTAAAAACTTGAGCACCACTTGTGAGACCCCAAAACTACAACCTGCTTGGATGAAGTACAACATAGCGACCATTCGTACACCTCTGTAGCATGTCCCTCGGATCCAAGAACCCCAGCCTCGGCAGGCTAAAACTTGTTCGTGTTTGAGCGAACTCGGTGTACCCGCTTTGCTGTAGCATTTCAGACATCATCACAGGCATGGAATTTTGAATTTTATGTCAGGCAATGCTTCAAATTTTGATTCGAATTGCCCACAAGCCTGAGTTGTGCCGCCTGCGGCATGGCTGATCGGGCTATAACTCATAATAGGGCAAATCCTTCGTGGACGGGCTGTTTGTGGGAAATAATAATAGTTGAGAAATTGCATCGTAGAGACTCCTTGTTGCTGGAAATAATCTCACACCGCGTGTGTGTGCGCACGGCGGAATACGCCCAGAATTCGGTTTACTCCCGCCTCTGTCGAATCTGTTGTTCGCATCTGCCAAAGAAAGCATGCTATCATAGAAAACGGTGTGGAGGACCAAGGCATAACAAAAAAAACAGGAATCCTTTCTAACTCCGTGAGGATGGGTTTGGGGCTTTATAATTGTTCGAAAAGCATCTCCACTGTCCCTTCTTCTCCTCGCTCCTCGACAAGCTTTTGCTTAGACATGGGTTGTAGTGAAGGGGGGGGGGGG
>CACKRE030000103.1:61507-73366 GCA_902602495.3 Ectocarpus sp. CCAP 1310/34 | reverse complement strand
TGTAGTCGGCAATCTTCCGTTTTGGTATAGAGTGGGACAGGGAGGGGGTGATGCTACTGTAGTCGAACGGTGGGACGGACGTGCAGTTCAGTTTTTGGGCACGCATACGGTGCTGCAGGGATTTTTAGGTGTACCTCTTCGGGCTCTTGCATACCTTTTTCTCGTCAGATGTGTGCGTGTTCTTTAGATCCTCAGATGGCTCTAGCACTTTCGTGACCACGGGCTGAGAGTCTTTTGCTAGATTTTGGCATTTAGCAACTGACATACGGTTTAATGTGAAGACAAACAACAAGACAAACAAGACAGCACTTCAGACAGCAGTACGCTGCGTCGACCAACATTCATTTTGGTCAAGTGCGGGACAAGGGGGGTGATACTGCTGCTGTAGTCGATTTGTAGTTTGTGGGCGTGTAGTTCAGTTGTGAGCACGCAAACGTGCTGCAGGGATTGCAGGTGTGTACCTCCTCGGGCTTGCGTACCCTTTCCTGGCTAATAGTGTATGTGTTATTTAGATCCTCTGATCGCTCTAGCATTTTTGTGACCACGGGCTGAGTCTTTGCTAGATTTTGGGATTAGCAACTGACACGATTAATGTAAAGAAAAAAAACAACAACATGCATGTATTTGGAGTCAAACATATGGAACCACAACTTCATTGTAAACACGCTTAATGGCAACTTTCCAAATCAATCTCGCCATATGTGATGGCGAGTGGCCATGCCCCTTCAAACACACCACGCACGCCACAGACAACGGACCCACACGCGTGACACCATGGTGGGGTCCAACATAGAGAGGAGTATTGGTCACCACGGGCAAATCGGCAAATCCCGGCAGGATTCAGCAAACAGGGCGGTTATAACGCGCTGCTGTAGGTCGAGCCGCATTCGTTTTCCCTGCTCGGCAGGCCGCCAGGCAACACCTCAGGCCAAGGCGAGCAAGCGCGAAGCAGCAAGATGCCGAGAGCATACCCTACTTGCTAGATAGCGTCAGCCACGTTGTTGGAAGAGAAGCCATCATGTCTCGGGCATCGAGGTTGCAGCAGCAGGTGTGTGAGAAGCTTGTTATTGTCTCTCTCCCCATCTGTCTACATACTNCCAGGCAACACCTCAGGCCAAGGCGAGCAAGCGCGAAGCAGCAAGATGCCGAGAGCATACCCTACTTGCTAGATAGCGTCAGCCACGTTGTTGGAAGAGAAGCCATCATGTCTCGGGCATCGAGGTTGCAGCAGCAGGTGTGTGAGAAGCTTGTTATTGTCTCTCTCCCCATCTGTCTACATACTTGTCCGCCTGGTGTGTCCGCCTGGTGTGTGCGTGTGTCGCTCCTAGTCCCCTCTCTCTCGTCTCGCCGCACTCGATCGCACCCGCAATGCCACCCCAACTCTTCGTCTCGCACATTAAGTCGAAGCATGTGTCGGGTGGTGTTCATGATTCAAATCGCTGATACCCACATGTGTGCGTCCCTATTCGTGTACAAGGCGTTTCAGGACCTCCTACTCTGTAGCACACATGCATTTCAAAGAAGCTGGTGCCACTGACGGTGCTGCTGTTACCTACTGCGTGAAGCAGCTGTAGTCTGCGTTTACATGTAGTTTGTACATGGGCACATACATGCCGAGAGTACCTCTGCTGTGTCCCCGAAACTACTGCTGTATCGCCGAAACCTGCTGTAGACTATTCCGTCAGTCGAGTCGGTAGCAGCAATGGTAAATCGTTTGTTTTGTAGTGTACCATGTGCAGCAGTACACAAACGTACAGCATGTTGTTTCACTCATGAGTTGTTGCGTGTTCGTCCACAGCAGCAGCAGTCATTCTGCCAGCGTGCAGTCCTTGTAAGACAGAATGTGGATTGGTTCGTACAGCAGTACAAGGCATTCGTTAGAATACGCCCATCACCCCTGCGACTCTTCTTGTCGACACCAAACATGCGTGACCACGACACGAGAAAAAGGTACTTTTTTTTTTGCAGTACGTTTTCGCCTACATTTGACCTACCGCTCTCGCGCGCGCACCCGACAATTTCTGAGGTGCGAATGCTTCAATATTTGACTGAGCGTCCCGTAACGTTGCCACTTTTTTTGTTTCACGTCATTAAGGCGAAAATGCCGCTACCGGGGGCGATCGCACCTCACGCAGCCGGAAGAAAAAAAAAATTGGATCTTCCGCGCGTGACCGAGTAGACGGCTGGTAGAGGAAAGGCCTTCCCGAGAGCAACGGACGCAGCTGGCGCGAAAGCAGCGCTCGGAAACGAGGATGCAGCGCGGAGAAACGGGGCACCGCGTACGGCATGTTGGAGGACTTCAAGAACGAATTAGTGAAGGTGATCCCCGAAAGCAAGAATCGTGTCAGGCAGCCCACCCCTTCGATTTTCGTCTTGCCACAGAACGAGCTTGCACGATCATCGTCATGCCATTCTCCGCTTGTATCGGTAGAGGAACGCCTTTTCTGAGCTACAGTGCCGGCCCACTCGTAAGAAACACCTATTTCAGCCGAGGCTCAAATATTATTGCCGCAGCCATAGTGAGCTGAATTTCTTATGTCGGCATTTCCTATTTTTCCCCGACGAGAGTTGCACGATTTCTTATTTTCGCCATTTCCTATATTTTCGCCACTATGCAAATTGCATGATTTCTTATCATCCCTATTTCCTTTTCCAGCCACGAAGCTTTGCACTACCCGCGGGGTACATGCTTGCATGACACCCGGCGGTACCGTACTGAAGAAAAAGAAGGAGCGCAAAGTCATTGTGCTAATGTGCGTGCGGACAAAATACTCCGTACATCCCTAACGCCCTTCGAAATCGATTGGTGAAGTTGTCACAACTTGGCATGCTCGATCCCGGTTGGTCAATGTTGCGAACGTTGGCGGTTCGCGCCCTACTGCCCTGCCGGCGTGGCTGTTCACCCTCACAGCCCCCCGCCGGCTCATTCGAATCGTCGATCGGCTCGATCAACGCCCACGCTCCTACGGCTGCGTTCGCCTCGTCTACTTCGTGTGCATCTAGAGGCATCTTCACACTGANGCCCTGCCGGCGTGGCTGTTCCCCCTCACAGCCCCCCGCCGGCTCATTCGAATCGTCGATCGGCTCGATCAACGCCCACGCTCCTACGGCTGCGTTCGCCTCGTCTACTTCGTGTGCATCTAGAGGCATCTTCACACTGATGGTGCTTTGATCTTACGCCAAAACCACGCGGTAGTCGTACGTGTGGCTTGTTTGCGGGGGCGCTGCCCGGCTGATCTGCCCCAAGACCCACCCCATACCACGCCTCAAGAACACGCAACGCTTAATCAATGCGCAATCCAGCTTTTCTGAAGAGACTCTTGAAGACGGAATCCGACCGGAAGCTCCATCGCGATGATGTCATCGTCGGAGTCGACGTCATCGTCGCTGTCTAGCTGTGACAGCGGGTCTTGAGCATCGCCATGGTCATCACCTAGCAAATGAAGCGATGTGAAGAAAATTGTCGAGAAAAAGCCGGCGTGAGACACGCGCGTTTGAACAATTTCACAGCCCCCCACCAGTGCATGCAAAACGAGGGGCAAAGGCGAAAATAAAAACCGGACCTAGACTCGAAAACTTACCATCATCATCTGCGCTTGCGTCGCTGTCGCAGCTTGATTCACCACCGCCCGCCCCCCCATCGTCGTCGCCGACCTCATCATCCTGGTCGGGCATCTCCTCGTCACTGCTCGTGCCCCCGTCCATGAAGTTGTACGCCCCAACTACACCCTCCGGAGTGATGCGGTCGTCCAACGACCCGTCTGCCGTCATCGCCAGTCCGGTCTTTTCAAACAGGCGATGGCGGTACCCAGGCCGAGCGTCCATTCGCGCGACCGCCCTTGCAATGAATCGCGTGAAAAGGATTCGCCTTGCACCAGCTGAAAGCTTGTTGGTCTCCGACAGGCAAAGGTTTTCCTCGTGCCCAAGAAATTCATCCAGTTCGTTACCGACTTCGACTTTGAGGAGGCGTCCATAGCCGGCATCGACCGGTTGGAGTTCGTCGGTCAACTTGGGCGGAAGTAGCCGCAGCAGCGTGTTGCACTCGCCGTGAAGGAATATCTTGAACTCGTCCGTTGTCGGCGCGTGCAGGTTATCCGCGAAAAGGATGGACTGCTCTTCTGGAAGGACACCTTCCTCCCCCTTGATGCTGCGTAGGAAGCGTTTTTTTTGCCCACGCCATGCACGTTGGGCCGTCCATCCACGCGTTCTCCTGGAAGAGCACGTCCACGCCGGGGTCGTACGCCGCCTTCTCCACCGCCGAGACTTTGCCTTTGCCCCGGAAAATGACCGCGGTCCGCATCAACCTGACGCCAGCTCCGATGCAACAGTTGACGGTGCACTGTCGCTTCTCAAGAATAGGGAACGGCTGCCCAATCTGCACTCGCAAAGCTCCCGTCTGGTCCCATGTCGAGTCGAGGCCGTTGACGAATGCGAGCCCAACCTGGTCGACGTTGAAACGCGTATTCAGGCTGAGGCGCCCGTAGAGGGGCGATTCCACAGGAACGATCGGTGGCGCCGTTGTTCTCGGTGGCGCCCTCACCAGCGGCCCGGCGAACGGGTGGTTCCTGCAGCAGCTGGCGCAGCCTCCTGTGGAAGCTCTTCATCTGCGGAAGACGGTCCTCCACCGACTTTTTCGTCATGTTTGTGCGCCTTCGTTTCGAGAGATGGTGGCGTTTCGCGAACTTCCTGCACCACCGGTCCGACGCTGAAAAGTTATTTGCACGCGGGTCGTCCGGATACATTTCCACCACGAGCTTTCTCGCGTTGACTCGAATCCAGGCTGTCGACACCTGAGCTTCCTCTTGCGCCGTTGCAGCAGCAGCGAGTGCAGCTTCTTCTCTGCGTCTCCGAACCACCTCGTCTCCCTGCCAGTCTTGAAAAGGTCTTTCTTCAAGTCATTGGCCGCGGCCTGCGATCAGCTTCTCTGCGTCACCGTTTCACTTGCAGATGTTGGGTTGGGGAATGCCGGTCTTCCTTGCCGGGAACTGGCACGACATTCCGTGAACATGCCAGATCTTCCCGGCGTGATTGGCCTCCAGCTCTCGCAGCTCCGCGACCACCGCAGCCTTCTTCCTGTTGCTGTACTGCGCTCTCTTCTCAGCCCCTCATGTCTTCTTCCGCTTGGTGCGTTCTTCGTCCGACAAAGGGCCGTCATCTGGCAAGTCTGATGTACCATCGCCTTGGGTCCTTGGCTGAAGCTCAAACGAACAGCTCCCTCGCACGTGGTACATTTTCTGGCCCGCCGCAGTGGTGTGCCCGCCTCTCTCTGAGTGGTGAAAGACGACATTAAAACACCTGCCCGAATACCCGTGCCAAGGTGGAGTCGTCATGGTCCCACCCGCCGCGAGGGCGCGCCTGAGCCCTCGTCCAAGATGCCGAAGAGGAGCTGGGTGCACGGCACGACAGTGTAGCGATCGACCTTGTTCGGAGGCAAAGGCCTTCGGGCAGTACAGGCACATCAAATTGGGAGGAGGCGGTGCGATGGGATAGTGGACGCGGGTGACTTCCTCCACGATGCCATTGCGAGTACGCTTGATCTGCGAGAAAATATCAGCAAAGCGAGGCCCGGGGTACGGGGATTTTAGAGTGCAGCAAAACATGGTTGTCAACTGTCCCTCCAAGTAATTTACAACAGACTTTGTCAACGGCAGCGGCACGTGATTGGCACGCTTCGACAACAGCAGCAAGTGTCTCTGAAAAGAAAAGTTGAAAGAAAACACGAGAGCAAAACAAAGGGCAGTGCCAGGATTCAAAACCGCGCCCTCGAACTCGATGGTGAACCAAAAGAATCCCCCGCAAAACATTTCGTGTTTTGGTTTCTCTGCCCGCCAGATTGGCACACTTAGACACCAGCTGCAACTGTTGCAGAAAAAAAAGTTGACAAAAAACACGAGAGTAAAAAAATAATGGCACTGCAAGGATTCGAAATAGCGTCCGCAAACTCGATGGTGAACCAAAGGAATCCTCCGCAGAATATTTTCGTGCTTTATTTTCTCTGCCGGCGAACAATGCGGGCGAGGGAGACGAAACAGGAGATGCACCGGACAAACACACGTCATTCACGAACATGGCGAAAGGATGCAAACAGAATCTCCAACCAACTCACCGGCTTGTTTGTTGCTGCGGCCCAGCAGTTGACGATGTTCCAGTGCATCGTGTTCGCCGCCGCTCTCGCTTCCTTGGCCGTGCGCTTGCCCTTTTTCTGTGCAGGCCTAGGAGTCGCCACCACCTGCGACCCACCAACCCCTGCTTCTCCGCCCGCCGCTGCCGACCGTGGTGCTCCGTCTCGCAAAAGGTCTGCAACTTTTGCATCTAGCTGCTCTCGGAAGTCTTCCGCCGTAAACATGCCGCTGGACAGCAAGTTGGCCATGCACTCCACATTACATACGACCAGAACTTGTCGTCGATGGGTTGTTGGCCATCACGTGCTCCTTGATGGAATCTTTGTGGCTGCTCTCCTTGATGAAGCCGGCATCAACAAACTTCGACAACCTCTCGAGGTTGCCGATGGATGCGTCTGAAAGCGGCATTGCCTTCCTTGTGCATGAAGAACACGAGTTTGTTTGTGAGCGGTGGCGGCGCTCCTGGGGGGTCCGCCGACGCGGTCTCAAGGAGATCATACCCTCCTGCGGCGGAAGAAGGCCCACGTCTATTGTATGCGCGTGGACGCCGTTTCTTTTTCCTGCGGCCAACCTTGGATCATCTGTTTCTTCNATGCGTCTGAAAGCGGCATTGCCTTCCTTGTGCATGAAGAACACGAGTTTGTTTGTGAGCGGTGGCGGCGCTCCTGGGGGGTCCGCCGACGCGGTCTCAAGGAGATCATACCCTCCTGCGGCGGAAGAAGGCCCACGTCTATTGTATGCGCGTGGACGCCGTTTCTTTTTCCTGCGGCCAACCTTGGATCATCTGTTTCTTCTGTCTAGGAAGTCGAAATTGTGCTGTTTCTTATCAGTCCGTTTCTTATCACTCTCCGTCAAGTAGCTCAATTTCTTAGGCGCTTTTTCTTAAGCAACCCAAAAATATGAGCCTCGGTTTCTTACGAGGATGTTTCTTACGAGTGGGCCGGCACTCTATCCCACGCCTCAACATATTTGTGTGCCATCTTGCCCACGGTGTTGATTTTCCTTGTCTCGAGTGTTTGCGCAACGAAACGGCTGATCGGCGCACCAGCAATATAAAAAACGATGTACAGCTGCTGTTGCCTTGCAATGTTCGCCCACCCGACCTCCCCCCGATCGCCCTTCTCACTTATTTTTGCGATGGTTATTAATGTCGCAGGTTGATGGAGTGGTGGGGGAATATCTCGCAGTATGAGGTAGGGATGAGACCGAGCGGGAATTGGGTGGGGATATAGGAGGGCTCGTTGCTCTAGGGGTGATCCAGGTGGCATTCCTGCATTCTCGCCATGTATTTCTGGGACACATTCGTTTAGCACGTGTATTCGATACGTTAGGGTTTTGGCGTCCCTCGCATTCGTGCTTGGTTATGCATGTCGGTGTGGTTCCTGGAAGGCCCACGCTGCCATTGTTGGTATTAAAAGGAGGGCAAAGACGGTACGGTGGCAAGATTTTTTTAATGTTCCACGCCACTCGTAAAGTCGTGGTGTACTTGTTTTTTAAAGGGCGAAGCAATGCATTTGTAGGTAAAGTAGGTTAAGCACCTCTTGAGGAAACAAGGATTGCGTGAGAATTGAATGATACATGCTAAAATGTAGGTGCAAATATGTTTGTGGCAGCATCGCATGCGTTCGTACTTTGGGGAGCAGGAAAGAGCGCTGAGCCGATGCCGAGAAATGTACCTTGCCCTGACACCGATTGCCCAGAGGCTTTTTTTTGCCGTGTCGTAACCCGTTTCACCTAGGACCTTTCAGCATGGCCATTTGTGTGGTTCCCTCTATGTATGTCGTTTTCAGGTGGGCTCCTTCTTTTGGGCCAATGTGCCACGTGCGTGATTTTTAAGGCAGAGAATGGAGATTGCACTAATCATGCTCCGGTGGTCACGGTATACTGCGCTTTGTGTCAAGGGTCAAACGCATTTTACCGCGTGAATGAGTTCCCAACATTTTGTTTTTCGTGGTGTGTAAATCACAAACGCCACACCTCCCCACAGGGAGTTTTCTCTGTTTCGTGCGGTCTACAGTAGTTCACTTATCGTGCAAAACGCCCCCTACATGAGAATCTCCCCCCCAAAAGACTGGCCGAAGCTCAAAACTTTGAGTTAGCCGTGGGGCATTTTAGTTTTTTTCGTGGCGGTTGGCCAATGTCCGAGGCATTACTCCCGGGATCTTAATCGTTTCATTCACCTCCGTAGGGTGGCACTCCTCGTTCTGCAACAATAGCCCCTTCGACCCATAAAGTTAGTGTGGGGGGTGTCCATCACGACATACCAACCAGCAAATAACATCAGCCACAACTCCGGCGTACAGGCAAGAACATCTACCCCGGTGCTTTGCCGCAGCAGACTGAGAACAGGAACAACAACATACCAAGTACAGGCGCCAAGCGCAAAGGTTGCAAGTGCACATCGCAGGGGGGCATTTGTCTGCCACCTACTCCTTGACCCTATTTTAGGGGACGGTGTTCGACAAAAAAAAATCACCTTGCACAGTTGCACAGCACCTTTCCATGAAAAAGACAGCAAAAAAAAATGATCTCCAAATGGAAGACCGCCTACCGAAACTTTCTCGCCGCCCTTGTTTCGTGTAGCGGCCAGTGGTGCTTGTCGAAATGGCGCAACCCAATCCCCCTCGTTCCGTCCACCGCCTCTCTCTCGCTGACGACTCCCTTGGTCCCCACCAGGACGACAACACCCCACCCCCCCTCCCCCCACAGCACATACACAAGCACCTGTCGCCTCGTCCCAGCCCAATCTGAAGCTCCTCTCTCCCCTGCCCACGACTCCAATCCAACATCTCCTTGAGGCACCACGTCCACGCGAAATCCCCCGCCCGCCCGACCAGATAATTCCCCAGCCCCCCTCTGGTTGGGACCAAATTGTGTCTGGACGGTATCCACGCTGCTCGTCCAGCAGTATCGTCATCATCATGCGCGTGTTGACTCCGCCGGACCCCGTTCGCTTGTCCATGCCAGTCTTCTTGATATTTAGTCGGTAACGTATCGTTGGATGTTCGCCTCAGGCATTAGATCACGAAATTTGCAGGGGCAAGGTAACAGCACGGCAGTTGGGTTTCCTGTTAGCTGACGCCATGTATCCAACTCACAACCCAGGGCCTCCCGCACGACAGGTGCGTTGTCAACATTGGTTTCCGAGAAACTATTGTCGCACAAGGCCCCACGGCGAGGTTTACAAGCTGGGGGAAGGGGTGCGTGAGGAGGGTTGGGGGGATGACGGGGTGCCTCGTTGCTACTGTTTCTCTTCCGTTAGCGTCTCCGGAAGCACTCCTCATCCCACTTCATACCCTGTACCATACGTTATTCGGTACTGCACCGAATCCCGGACGGAAGCCCTGTGGTATTGTTGAAGTGTTTTTCGAAAGGCGATTTCTGGAGGCACACGCCCGAATAGCCGATATCTGTTCAGTTTNCGCACAAGGCCCCACGGCGAGGTTTACAAGCTGGGGGAAGGGGTGCGTGAGGAGGGTTGGGGGGATGACGGGGTGCCTCGTTGCTACTGTTTCTCTTCCGTTAGCGTCTCCGGAAGCACTCCTCATCCCACTTCATACCCTGTACCATACGTTATTCGGTACTGCACCGAATCCCGGACGGAAGCCCTGTGGTATTGTTGAAGTGTTTTTCGAAAGGCGATTTCTGGAGGCACACGCCCGAATAGCCGATATCTGTTCAGTTTTAGGTGGGTCTAGGGTGGTGGTGTGAGGTGTCGGAAGGGAAGGATTGAAGCCCTTGCAGACGATACTGAATTCTCAACCTCTTTGGGTTTATGACCCAGCCCGAAAGATAACCCAGGAGTCAAAGCAAACCGCACACACCAGTATCGGAGCATTGAGCACGAAAAACAAGTCCGGCTCTGCCCTGCTGTACCTCCGTCAACCTATTTCACTGCTGTAGAACCACTGCCAAAACGGCGTTGCTAGGGGGTAACTATTAACGACAAATAATTACGAAACATTTCACGGAAGCGTGTTTGCTTGAACAAATATGGAGGCGTTTTTCCCCGAAAACGTGAAAAGGAGGAGCCGGGATTTTTCGGGGCTTGCCATTANTACTGAATTCTCAACCTCTTTGGGTTTATGACCCAGCCCGAAAGATAACCCAGGAGTCAAAGCAAACCGCACACACCAGTATCGGAGCATTGAGCACGAAAAACAAGTCCGGCTCTGCCCTGCTGTACCTCCGTCAACCTATTTCACTGCTGTAGAACCACTGCCAAAACGGCGTTGCTAGGGGGTAACTATTAACGACAAATAATTACGAAACATTTCACGGAAGCGTGTTTGCTTGAACAAATATGGAGGCGTTTTTCCCCGAAAACGTGAAAAGGAGGAGCCGGGATTTTTCGGGGCTTGCCATTATCACGGATCCGTGTTTTTGACAGAAGCATCAGACAAGCGCACCGCGGGCGCTGTAACATGACCGAGAACGCTAGAAAGACCTGCCAGACTCACGTCCAGGTCTGTTGTGGAGATGGACAAGCGGCAGAAGCGGTGTTCAGTACGTTCTTGGTCCAAAACTAGACATTGCGTTATGCTCTCGTCTTCAACTGCTGCTGTTGGTGCTGGGATTTTTTTAAAATCACACAAATAACAAACACGGAAACAGTAGAACGAGCACAGCAGCAGCACCAAGACCTCCAACGCGCTGATTCCTTCGGTTCGGCTGTCCATATGATACCACCTTCCGGCACCGTGCTGCTTCGTGGGTATTGAGTGCTTGGATGCTGCTCAATAAGGTGTATGAGAGATGTGTGCCACCTCACCAAAATGTCGTTGGAAAAAATGCGGCGAGATGTCCTGTTTTTGTCGGCCACGTCAACATCAATCCACGGCACCACGCAGCAGAAGAGCAACAGGGCCTCTGACAACGCTAATTCTTTCGGATTGGCCATCTATATGATGCTGGCCGTCAGCGCGGCTGCCGCCCTATGATTGTTGAGCTCGTCTACCTTCGGGCAGGTGGTGGTCAGAGATTGGAGTCGCAACCGTGAAAAATGAGCTGGCAAACTGAAGAAATCGCAAGCAACACCCAGGTTGCGACACTCTGCCCTGCGCCTTTTGTTGCTGAAAACTGAAAACAGCAGGCCGGGTGGATAGGATCTTTCTAAGTGTGCGATCCTGTGTGTCGGGTGCTGCTCATTGCGCTTTTGACGCTGCTCTATGGCGAGCAACACCAAGTCAACCTGTTGTGTGCCGAGCAAAGCGTGTATTCAGGGAACGAAACGTACTTTTTGCGATGACATCACGAATAGAACAACCGTAACAGTCGGGTTTTCTTTTCACCGTTCCATGGAAAATTGCACGACTTTTCCGAAGTATCAATAGCGAGCCTCAAGAGGCCCGGTCTTATCGACAGAATAGGAATCGAAAATCGATATCGAAATTCAGTTTAAGTCCTAAAGAGCCGAGAGGAAAAAGGGGCCGCCGGCGGTGGCGGCTGAACCAAGGGAACCATCGCCCCTCTCGGCCGTCCCGCTCCTCCTTGGACGCGAGCACCGCCCCCCACCCGCCCACCAGCCCCCCTTCCCTGTCCGCGAGCACCAGCAGGGCTGCCCCGGCCACCCTGTCCCTGGCCGCGCCCGTCTCGCCCTGGGCGTGGATCATTTCCATTTTTTCCCCCTCAAATGGATACATGTTGCAGTAGACGCATGTACACAATATATCAGACAATCAAACGCTTAGAACGTACAAAATCAGCCACACAGGTCAAGTGTTCCTTACATTGGGGG
>CACKRE030000103.1:27436-55784 GCA_902602495.3 Ectocarpus sp. CCAP 1310/34 | reverse complement strand
GGGGGCCACGCCCCCCCCCCGTCCTCAATAGAGCTACACGCTGCAGGTGTTGTTGTTGCGGGCGAATGAGGGTTATGTGTCCATACCAAGTATGTAAGGTATATGATGATGTCCGCAGCTAACCAATATATTGTTGACACAACATCAGTAGAAACGATGTGTCTTGCATGTGGATAAACCGTTTGGGGGTTCCGCAGTCGTGAGCACGGTGGTGTGACTTCTTCCTATTGTCTTGTAGAAACGATGTGTCTTGCATGTGGATAAATGCTACGGGTTTCCCGCAGTCGTCAGCACTATGGTGTGACTTATTCCTGTTGTCTCGTAGAAACGAAGTGTCTTGCATGTGGATAAATCCTACGGTTGCCGCAGTCGTCTGCACCATGTTGTGACTTAATTTCTTTTTGATGATCGTCAATCACTCTTTAGAAAAAACTGGAAGAAAGACAAAACTACAACTGTTGCACAGAATCAAAAGATCACACCCGGCAATCGGATGCTTGTTTATTCTCCGTATTGCACGAAGAGAAGCCAACAAAAAAAACGCATGAACTCCTGGACGAAGACCACCAATTAAAACAGGTACACGCAGCCGCCGGGGTAAAAGTGTGCTACACTTCTGTGGATATGACACACGACCCCTTAGCAGAAAATCGGCAGGCACTTTTGAACCATCTGCACTTATTCACAATCGCGTACAACAATTGAAGCTGCTATTTAGCTTGTTGAGCCATGAAGAACGACCCCAAGTTGGAAGGGGCTAAAATTGGCAGCTGATTTTGAAACCAATTCCACGATTCTTCGCAATAGTTTTGGAATGAAGCTTGGTCTTGTTTTCGTCTGTTCGGTGTAGTCATCGTCTTCGTCGTGTTGTTCGGACGCCAAAATCAACTCATCGTAGCTCAAAGGTGCGCCGTATGCAGCTGAAGGGTCCATCCTGGTCACAGTTGCGGTTGCGAGTGCGGGGGAAGTTGGATTAAGAATGTGTCATAGTGCAGGCTTACAGGATTGAATCGTAGGTGAAGTTGGTTTGATTGTGGGAGTTGAGGCAAAGGTAATGTAGATTCGTTGAAGTGCACGCGAATCTCGATATTGTACAGATTTATTGCTGCAGTTATTTGCGGTTGTCCCATGTATGTGTTAGGCATCGACATCTGTAGGACATCGTCATCGTTAGAAGTGTAATAAAAAGGGGAATGGCCTGATCTGAAAGTAGTTCAGTGTTTATTCCATTGTGAGTATGAAGGTTATTGCTTTGTCTGTTGTTCATAATGAATAGCGCAACTTGAGTTCGAATGTGAGAGTGGAAAATTTAAATCAGGATTACCAAGCACGCGTCGGGCAATGGCTCGAAAGCCGCAGTTGCCATCACCGATTTCGGATTGGATAACCCACTGGGGCGAAGGTGGAGGCGGAGGAGGTGTTGGAGTCGATGGTGTTGATGGAGGAGGCGGAGGCAGAGGAGGCACTGAGGGAGTTTGATTGTGATATATGTAGCTTCGCCGGTTGCGACTTCGGTGAAGGTTTATAGACAACATTTTCAGTGTAAGGGGTTCCATCGATCACTTGTGAGGGCGGCAAGAGGACCATGACGGTGGATCGTTTTTGAGCTCGAGTTAAAGCAACGTATAGTTGTCCGTGGGCGAAGGGTGATGATCTTAGGTCTAGGCCTATTCGTTTGAGTGTTTGACCTTGGCTTTTGTTTATGGTCATTGCATAAGCAGTTCTTAGAGGAAACTGTACACGCATGAAGTTAATGCCATGCCTTCCGACCTGGGCAGGGAAGTTTGTCCTTGGGATTAAACAATGGGATGGGGGAAGTCTTCGGTAAGAAGTTCAGCTTGAATAACACGGCTGATAGGTGACACTGCTTTCAAAGTGCATTTTTGCCCGTTGACTAAGCCTTCAGAGACGTTGAGGTTTCTTATAATCATAGCGAGGCCGGTTGACTTGAGTTATAATTCATGGGGAGGAACACCCGACACATTTCGTTGATTTGGGTGTTCAGGGGCAGCGAAAGCTGTGGATGCGGAATGTTCATCTTTCATGAGAGAATCAGAGCTGTAAAATGACACAGATTGTCCTGGTCGTTCGTCTGATACTATTTCGTTTGAACGATCAATGGCGTGGTTTGCTGTTGCCAAAATTGCACGGTCGTTCCACGTGGTCGCATCTTCGGACATGTCAGGGTAGACGAAGTGAACTAACTCGTTGAAGTCGGTTGTGTATTGCAGTTGGAACTTATCGGCGGATTTTGTTGAAATATTATTCAAAGGGATGAGGTTATGCCCATCAGGAACGGTAGTAGTCGGCAACGTATCTTCTCCGACACTTCGGACGAAGGGTGCGTATGCAGGATCGTCGTTGTCTAGCTGAGATTTTGTGGGTCTTAGGCGAGAGATGTTGTTCCATAGGTGGCTGGATATGACAGCAGCATCAACGGTGTATGTAGGAGATCCAAACTTTACAATTGGTCCAGTTTGTCTCCAGTCGCCAGAAAACAGACATGTTTTGCCACCAAACATTTAGTCATTTCGCATCAGGTCTTTCAGTGTTCTGTCGAGAGCCTCAACACAGTACCGATGTATCATCGGAAGTTCATCCCATGTGATGAGGTCACTTTTTCGTATCAATTCAGCTCGTATTGCACACGCATGAAGGAGACATCTTCTCGTCCATCGGAAGTTTGAACATCGAGTGTGCTGTCCATCCACCCGGAAGTTGAAGAGCCGCAACCCCTGTGGAGGCGACAGTCAAAACCGTTTTCCCTTCTCCTCTCAGTTTTGCGGCAAGACATTTTTCTGTGAATGTCTGTCCCTGCTGGTGCATCAATCATTTAAGGTTGCCCTTGTTCACTACTGTTGACAGAGTCGATTACGGTTTTGTACCACGTGATGTTGTTCAGCAGTAAGATTTTTCTCGTGAACTTGAGCGTAGTCCTTAGACGTGTTTATGTCAAATGAGTCTCTCATTCTTTCATACTCTCTTGTCGAGTGCCGAGCTGCAGGAAGGTTTGCTTGCTCCTTTGGTTTACCGTGCAACTGAAGCTTTTCGTCGATTTCCCTAAGGGCTTCTTGTATGGACTCTTCTTGTGTCATGATGAGAGAGAAATCTTCGATTAAATTGGGTTGAAACTCAGACCGCAGTTTTGGTGCGGAAGCGCCGTCAAACATGAGGGTCACTAACAGTGCTCGAAGATGGCTTGCAACCTGGAAAGAGGCAGCCAATTCCATGCAAATGGTGTATTCTTCGTCACCAGTAACTAATCCTCTAGCTCTAGCGGCGTCATGGAAATTCGCATGTTGAAAGGGTAATGAATTTGGTTGAGGCACTAGGAGGAGGTCGGTGAGAGACCTACCCGGTACGGTGTGCAATAATAGCCGTAGGTAGAATAAGTCTCCAATGGCCGGACTTTGGGAGCCGATGCGACACACATGCTGGTTACGCTCAGTTCTGCGCGATATTGTTTTGCCATAGTAGTCTAAGAACTTGCCGGGAGGTGCGCAGGTTGGCTTTGGTTCGTCTTATTTCGGTTTTGTCACGGTGTATTGTTCGTAGTAGTCTAACAGGGTTAGCGGGGTGAAGATGGCGTTTGACGGGCGTTTAGAGTATATCATCAGGGGAGAGGGAGAGTTCTCAGCAATTTCAAGGCGCATTTCAGGTGTGGCATCATCGGGATAAGTGATATATTGTTCACCTTCTAAGTGAGCGTGCAACTTTGTTACCGCTTTGCAGTTTCCTGGTTAAGAATAAGTAGAAGAGGGAGGAGAAGGTGAAACAGACAGACAGGCAAGGCAGGTGACGACAATCAGTAAGTTCATGAAGCAAAACTTAGTGGTACATCCTTCAGCAACGCTACGTGGACGAAACAACATTAGTGGTGACCGCTAACCCTGACCTATCACTAAGATGTGATAAGAGTTGGAAGCAATACGATTGATGACGGAAACGACGATAGAAGCGGTTGCCTAAAGGAATAAAAACTTACCCCGACGACGGGGCCGCTGGCTGGCGTGCAGTGCACGATGACGGTCTTCCCGGTGACGGGATCAAGCGCCCTTTTACCCAGGCAGTCCTGGAATAACGCGTGCGTGTTTTTATCGACTATAGAGGTTGAACAACGGGGAGAGAGAGCGAAAAAAGAACAGAAGAAGACAAAATGAGAAGGTGCGAAATAAAACACCATCACTAAAACAAAGGAAAATTTGTGGGAGAAGAAGATAGCGCGAACACCGGGCGAAAGATTCTAGGGCGCATAAAAAAAGGAAGCAACAGCAGCAAGCCACAGCGTGCGCAAAGCAACACAAAAAAAGTGCGCGAACGAACATCGGGCGAGACATCTCAGGGGGCACAAAATGGCAAGCAACAGGAAGCTCTATCGTGTACACAACAAAACAAAGAACGGAAGCAACACCCGCAAGGGAAAGCGTGAGACTTACTTGGTTTTCCTGTGCTAGGATGTTCGTTCCCGGTGTCGACGCCGAGCAAGGGGACGAGGTCGACCGGGACACCGCAGGTGGTGCAGCTGAGGGAGGAGTCCTCCCCGTCCTTGAGTTTCTCCTTGCCAAACAGGTTGGCGGAGAAGTAGCAGGACGCTGGGTCGTCTTTCACGTACCCGGAGCACGAGATGAAGGCGCGACCGGTCTTGAGGTATCGCTTTACCACGGGCTTGCCATCCAGGGGACAGAGACGGTCAGGATAGACCTCGCCGCCCGTCTTCCAGCCGTCTTTGTCCACGATCCCGCTCCCGGTGGCGGTGGACTTGCTTTTCTTGGTTGGGGAACTGTCTTCGAAAAACGAGACATGTTCTTCCTCTTGGCTAGAGAGTGGGTGTGTGGCTTGAGTGCGGGAAGGCCAGGCCAAGCAATAGCCCGCGGGGGTTTTCGTGAAAGAATTGCCCGTTATTTCGCCCCCCCCCCATCGAAGGACGTTCGATCACTCGACACCACTGCCGCTAGTTGTTTGTGAGGCACTGGTAAATAAAGACAAGCACTGGTAAGTAAAGACAAAAATGTGTGTGAGGTACCCTAAAGTTCTCCCGCAACTGACGCCAAGCGATACTGCTGTGTCATAATCGATAAAACGGGGAATTGGCCCCCGAGCTAGCTAGAAATTACTGTCTTGCCTTGACAGCGGCTACTTGCAACCGACAGCGATTGAATACGGGTGGGTGTGACCCCGCTGTGCTGGGGTAACATCTGGCTGCTGCTCCCAGCGGCGAATTAGCGGCGGAGCGGCCGATAGCGGCTACTTCCGACAACCAAATTCTAGCAAACGCTCGTCGCACTTGAGTTAGTTGCTGCTGCGCTAGAGAGGCCTTGACAGAAGGAACACCGATTGGCGTATGGAAGGTATTTATATGTAGGTAGGGCGTATGTAGGCTTTCATCTCTCCCCCGCCCAAAAAAAACGACACTACAGTTGTCGGCTGATTCTCCCACACTCCTACCGGTCCGTAGGTACCGGTCGTAGGCTCGACTTTGCGCGCTCGCTACGGCCACGCCGCGGCCGCCCCGACCGGGAGCGCGCGCCGGCAAGGCGCTCGCAGCGCGGGGCTACCGGTAGCCGCAAGGACCGCACCGAAGCGAGGCCCACGAGCAGAGAAATCGCAATAAAACAGCTCTCGAGCGCTCACAGCGCGACCCGCAAGCTTTTTTTTGTTTTGCTTTTCTCCCATCATTGGACTCTGTCGTCTGCCCCTCTGGCCCCTATCCTCCACTTCTTCTAGCTAGACGACCCAACCGAAGCGAGGCCCACGAGCAGAGAAATCGCAATAAAACAGCTCTCGAGCGCTCACAGCGCGACCCGCAAGCTTTTTTTTGTTTTGCTTTTCTCCCATCATTGGACTCTGTCGTCTGCCCCTCTGGCCCCTATCCTCCACTTCTTCTAGCTAGACGACCCAACCGAAGCGAGGCCCACGAGCAGAGAAATCGCAATAAAACAGCTCTCGAGCGCTCACAGCGCGACCCGCAAGCTTTTTTTTGTTTTGCTTTTCTCCCATCATTGGACTCTGTCGTCTGCCCCTCTGGCCCCTATCCTCCACTTCTTCTAGCTAGACGACCCAACCGGGGTCACATAGGAGGGGGGGGTTGGACCCCCTCCTGCGGTTCATGCCTGAGGTATTTTTATCGCGAGAAGGGTACAGCAGTCCCTTCCCTCGCGACTTACGAAGTCGATTATGGTTTACTAACAACGAGCTTTGCAGCGCGTCGCTTTCATCCTAGACCAGGATTTGTTTAGTGAAAACAAAACTTGCCTCTGCCGGGGCTCGAACCCACGACCTGGTCCTTAGCAGGCTGCGAGGCTACCCACTAGACCACCCGGGGGCGACCGGTAGTGTGATAGTATATATATTTATTAGGTATGTCGGATTCTGAGGATGCTGCAGGGAAAGGCAGCAGCTGCGGAGAGGGCAGCAGCCGCGGAGAGGGCGGTAGAGGAATTGAGGAAGAAAGTCCAACTAGCGATGGACAAGATCGCTGCGGAAGAGAGTGCTGGGAAGGCAGCAGGTGGTCAAGCTGGGTGGGCAGCTGGAGGAGGTGTACATGCCGGGTGGACCCGGTGGATTAGGGAGATTATTTTTTGACGAGGACGGAAGGATCGATCAAATCAACTTTTTCAGAGAGAGAGAGGAAGAAGCCCCATGTTTGTTTTGTTGTTTTTGTTTTTCTCCCATCATTGGATTCTGTCGTCTGCCCCTCTGACCCCTATCCTTCACTTGTTCCAGCTAGACAACCCAACCGGGGTCACATAGGAGGGGGGGATTGGACCCCCTCCTGCGGTTCCTGCCTGAGATGTTTTTATCGCGAGTAGGGTACAGCAATCCCTTCCCTCGCGACTTACGAGGTCGATCAAGTTTACTACCAGGTATCTGACAACGAGCTTTGCAGCGCGTCGCTTCCAACGGGGATCAGGATTTATCTAGCGAGAAAAGACTCACTCTGTCGGGTTCTCGAACCCATGACCTGGCCCTTAGCAGGCTACGAGGCTACCCACTAGACCACCGGGGCGACCGGAGCATGTGTGGTACGGTGGACACCAGCAGCAGGTGACGAGAGGAGTGCAGCAGCAGAGCAGCCACCACAACCAATTCCTTACAGGGCACAGCCGGTACCAGCATCAGCAGCAGCTGGTGCCCAACGAACGCCCACGCCCTCCCGCTGCTCCTCCTCTCGAGCAGCAGCACCAATGCAGCTGCTGTGGAGAGAAAGGTCATGTACATCAGTATTGCAAGTTCAACCTCGCCCGCGGACCGTTTCAGCAGCGGAGGAACGGTGGCTTTGGCGGCGGGTCTGTGTTCCAGCAGCAGCAGCAGCAACAGCAGCAGAAGCCAGGCGTGATGTATGGCAGCACTGGTGGATTTCAGCAGCAGCCGCAGCAACAACAGCTGGCGGCCGGCTCCACCCGTGGTGTGGTTGGACAGGTGAGTGGTGGGGTGTTTGTTGGCGAGAAGGAGGGGGGGGCTGCTGCCGGTTCGTTGCGTCTTTGCTGGTAATAGTCCCCGCCAACGTCAACGTATCTTCTCCCAACGCAGTTACGCACTCCGCCACTCATTCTCCCCCGCAACCCACGACATCACGTGTAGCACCTGCAGTAGCGCGGAAACGCGCAGAGCTGGATCTCATGGAGGCCGGGTACAGTAGAAGTGTAGCAAGGCGGCAAATTCCCGGACCATACCGCGTTGTTGTAGTTTCGCCGTCCGCGGCATCGCAACAACCCAAGCAGTCACCGTCGCAGCAGCAGCAGCAGCAGCAGCAGCAGCAGCAGAAGCAGCAGCAGCCAGCAGCCCCACTTGTGCCATCACCCACAGCAAACCATGTCGATGAGATCCGTCCTGCTGCCCCACCTTCAACGGTTGGGATGTGTGGAACGGCATCCGCACCGGCGGCCGCAACGGCGGCTTCGGCCAGAGCTGCGGCGGCAGGACTAACGCCGCATGGAGCGACAACGGCAGTGGCTGCGACGGAAACGGCGGCGGTGGGAACAGCAGCAGCAGCGGCATCCTCGGTGGCCGCGATGGTGCCCGGCATCGAGACGGTAGCAGCGGCGGCGATGGCAACGGCGGCGGTGGGGACAGCAGTAGCAGCGGCGTCCCCGGTTGCCGCGTTGGCGCCGGGCAGTCAAGATACGTGCGCCGACAGTGGCGGCCTGACCTGCAGCAGCGGTGGAGACGACGGCATCTACGGTTTCAACAGGGGCGCGTCGTACCCTTTTGACCCGGGAGAATTATTTGCGCAGGAGGTGCGTGAGGAGGGAGATTACAACAGCGGTGGTAAGGAGGACCGGAGCAGCGGTGCCCGCAGCAGCAGCAGCGGCGACGGCGGAGATGGCGCGGCCTGGCATGGAGCGTCAACGCATCCCTTTGACAGAGGGAAGCTGTCCCGGTGGAGGAGAGCGACCAGGGGGCCCGTGCTGGGAGTGATCGAGGTAGAGATGCATGGGCACATGCCGGGGGGTGATGCTTCGCACNTTGACAGAGGGAAGCTGTCCCGGTGGAGGAGAGCGACCAGGGGGCCCGTGCTGGGAGTGATCGAGGTAGAGATGCATGGGCACATGCTGGGGGGTGATGCTTCGCACCAAGCGGCACCACCGGGAGCGGCGGCGGCGGCGGCGCGAACGGCTTCGGCCAGAGCGCCGTCCCCGGCAGCAGCGTCATCAGGAGCGGCGACGGCAGTGGTGGCTTCGGCCAGAGCTCCGTCGGCGGCAGCTGGAGTGGCGGCCTCTGCCAGAGCTCCGGGGGGGGCGGCAACGGCGACAGCGGTGACGGTAGTAGCGGCCGCAGCAGCAGCGGCGGCGGCGGCGGCGGCGGCTTCGGCAGCAGCGACGGCGGGAGCGGCGCCACCGGCAACGGCAGCAGTTTGAGCGGGGATGAGAGGGCGCGCGAGCGGCGGAAGAGTTTACCCTTGTCTGTTTCCCCCCCGCCCACCCCTCCCGTGCCCCCCACAGCGCCACACCTGCAGCGAGCCCCGGCGACGTACGCGCAAGCTAACGCGGGGCGGGCGCAGCGTAATTTGGGGAGTAAAGGCGAAGCGGAAGACGGATATTTGGCTCCGGTGGACACCCTCGAGTCGACCGAGCAGGGCGAGGATATGGTGGCACCGACGACCTCACCATATTTGCGCCAAATTGGAGACCATGTAAAATATCAACGAGTTTGTCTGGGTTTTGTGTGCAGGCATTGGCATGTTGACTTCACGTTGTTTTGTTCTTTGTGGTTTTTATTTTTGTTGTTCCATGTCGGGTTTCTCCCCGTGGCGCCGAAGACGAGAAATTCATCCAGGAATCGCCTCCGAGAGACAACGCGTTACTGTGTACGGCATCCCTGTTTGTGGTTGAGTATTTATTTGATTTTTTCTGTGTTTTGACTTGTTGTGTTTTGGACCCGAATTTGTGTAATATGCGAAATTCAATGATCACTGTCGAACTGCTGTTTGTACTGCTGTCTAAGAACCATGCGGGGGGGATTTGTGTACGATGTTTCTTGCCGCAGTACCAGCAGAGCAGAGTGCTTTCGTCGAGTTCTGTTCAAGTTGGATTTGTTTCCTTATGATTTTCTGGGCGTTTTCTTCGTTCTGCTGTGTTTTGCGTCAAGAATCAGGGGGATAGGAAATATGTTGTCATGATTCCAGACGCAACACCAGCGAATGCTATGTGTTTTTGATATGTATGCAGGGCATTTTTCAGCTGGGGGGCTGTTTCGTACACTTTGATGTGTTGAGATCCTCTGTTGGTTGGAAAGGGAGGGAAGGAAGCGCAGGCAGAGATATCTGTATGTTTCGGGGAAATATTCCAGCTGGGGGGCTGTCACGTATTGATGTTGGTATTGATAATGCTGTCTTGCGCCAAAACCAGTGAGATACGGGTGTCGCAGAATTTGCATCTTTCGGGAGATGTTGCAGCAGGGGGGCTGTTTGCATGGATATTGGCCTGTATTTTCTGTCGTCTCTTGGACAGCAGCTGAGGCACCGATAGCATGTGCACGCTGTTAAAGGATTTCGTTCTTGGATGCTATATTGGAGGAAGGGTTTGACATGTTTTGACGAGTGATGGTTGGGGCCTTTGTGCTTTCCGAATGCTTGTTTTAATTGGTCAAGAAGTTGAAACTTTGTGTTGTTTGAAGATGTTGTGTGAACTCTTTAAGAAGCTGTTTTTCCAGATTTGTCCGTCACCGTTCCGACGCTTTTCTCATGTAGCGCAGATATTTGTTGGTACTCTTTTGAGGATGATTCTTTTGTTTTGACGGTTTGAGAATACATTGGGTTCATGGATAAACTGATGGAGACGCTTTGCGTTAAAATGCGTAACCAGTTTTGTAGAGGATGTTTCTCGAGTGGTTATTTGTGTTTTTGTATTGGTTGGAAGATTATCCACCTCGGACTTTCAGATCGTATATTGTATCAAGCAGGGGGCTGATTGGGGTACTTGGATACAAGATCCGATCTGCAGAAAACATGCGTGCGGGGAGTATACTGTTGGGGGTCCAAGTGCGGGCCCCCCTCGTGAGAGCCCGCACATATGTTCACTGATACAGGACCTGTACTGACTTTGGTCCGTGCTGGAAGAGCACGTGTGTGATAATCAAGAATATTCATCATCTGCATCGGTCCTCTGGGTTAACCTAGTCCCCAGACAGACATCATACCGTGGGAGGGCACGGCAACCTCCGTGGGTGGTCACGGGGGTACAGAAACAGCCGACAATGTACCCTATCGTCCGATACTTAAAAACACTTGGAATTCGTGCTCACGCCCGAGAACAAGCTGTTGGCGCGAGAGGTGGCTTTAGCGTCCCTTAATTGGCCGGTTTACTTCACAGCAGCATTAGTTGCACTGGGCTATCTTTAACTACGCATGCATGTTGCCCAACCCTCAGGCTATGGGTTCGATGCTTACGTTAGGACACCCAAGTGAACGATCGCGGCGTCAGGCTCCCCTTTATGGACAGACCGAAATTAGGGCGAGAACGATCGGTGGGGCAAGCGATGATGGCCAACCTCCATTCACGAACAGTCTGAATGTACATTCACCCGTGATAAATTACGGGTTGTGACGAATACTACCTTTTGTAGACGAAAGAATAGGCCGACTTTAACCTAGACCCAACTAACGCGTGGACAACTTCCTCTCTAAGATCATGGGGTCCTTCGAGCAGTCGGTATGTACTGGTAGAATATTTGCTCCGGCACTTGTACCACCGGCACGTATAGCGCACACGACTGCATTATCACCATCAACGCCTACAAAACCACGGGATGTGCAAGCCGGCAACGCGATGATGAGCAAGTTCGTCTCTACGCCTTACATGTGGCAACAACCAAGGCCAAGGCTAACTTGACGTTGAAAACCAATGTGACTTTGGTCCGATCATGAATTTACATATTGAAGATACAACGGACCGCACTTACTTGCGTAGTAACTTTCACCAGCAAAACCTGTTCCGCACATTGATTCCGCTTGACATGAACACACCGTTGTCTACGGGAATTCATTCTGGAAGACAGCATTTGATCCCGAGAGTGCCTAGCGGTGGATGAATGGATTGATTAAGGGCTCTGAAATGACTATTCTCCCTAAACACTGCCGAAGAGTGGCCCGTCTTGGGGGAAAAGGTCGTGCCCTTCGCCGAAGTTGAGCACGCTTGTGTACGTCTTCGTCATCGCCGAAGCGTACCATGCCACGCAATCCTCCTGTGAAAAGGTAGGGGTTGAAAATGACCGCAGCCCACAACAAGCAGCAACCTTCGGTTTGTCATACAGTCGAGGTCTAAATGAGGTACAACCGAAACGAATCCTTTGGGTGACGTTCGGTGGACACATGCGGAAAATGGCGCCCAATCACACCGGATGAATGTGTGTGCGTATCTATCGTTGGCATCGGCAGCGCTAAACGTCTGATAAATAGAAACAAGGATCAAATGTACAATAACACTTTCGCGCCCGCAAGCAACCCTGACAGGGCGGGGCGCGAAGGGGTGCGGAAGAGATTGGAAGAAGATCCGCCTTGCCGTAAGGGTATTTCCTCCACTATGTAGTATCTGCCGCGATTGCCTTCTGAATGATGTTTCCTAGGCGGCGGGTGTATCAGGATGGCATACATACATGCTTTTTCCCGAGCGAGTGACCGATCGTCTTCAGAAAGAGAGAAAAAAGACGGCGAGAGGGGATAGAGAGCAAGAAGGGGCGAGACAGGTGCACAGAGAGACCAAAAAAAGATATACACAACGATACACACCGCAACGGTCATTTCGCCCTCGACTAGGTATTAACGGTAGAACATTTTGCGGCGGTGTTCACCCAGAAAATACAGAGTAGCCAGCAGGTACATGAAATCTTCGCAAATCCTTCGACCAATTCTCGAAAGATAAGGCAAACAAATGCAGAACGTAGAAGATCGAGGCGATTGTGAGCACCTGACGGCGCGGTCGAGGTCTCCCAGAAAACTAATTCCTGCGACAACTGGAGCGCCTGCCAGCCTTCATCCACCGACATTCCTATTTCACCCCTCGCCATAGTAACACCACAACTATTTCAAACGTCTACATGTAAATCAATCAAAACGGTAAAGCCTTTTGTACGCACAAAAAACCTCGAAGTCACCCCCATGCAACCGTCGGCATCCTCCACATCAGACCCAGCAGCGTTCACCAAACGTCAACGATCTACCACGACTCGAGCCACCCTACCTGAAGTTTGTTGATGTAGTCGTCCGGCTCCTGCCGCAGTCGGTCGAGGAGGGCCGGCAGCTCGTGCCAGTCGTTCACCGAGACCGCCTCTACAAAAGGAGAAGCGGCCACTATATTCCAAGCGATGTCGCCGTCTCCGCAGGTCTGGGTGGACAGAGCACCCAACGCCGGCTGCGTGAAGTCCAGCTTCGATACGATAGGTATCGACCTGTCCACGAAACGCGCACCTCGGACTAGTCAGCATCAAACGGACTCTTCTTCTGTTCCCATCTCAGCGTTCGTTGTGACCATTGGTGTGCTCTGGCAGGGTGATGACTTCTCGCGCGTTGGGGACTTCGTGATATTCCTCCGACGCCCTTTTAACGGCCCTAAGTCTTGCGGGGGCGACTTCACCCAAAAACCGGGGATATACAGCGAGTAACCAAATTCGACACCTCGTCGCGGTGCAACGCACAAGAGAACCCGTGAAGCGGAATGCCAGACGTCATAGTCCCCCCACTCCCTATTTTCTCGTGCTGCTCAAACGAGAATCGTTGATTTAGGAGTTTGAAAAGGGGTCCCAGTTGGGGAAGAAAAAGTACTGTCTCCGTTAAGATGACGACGATATACCCCCTGATCACAGAATATATCGGACACAGCGTGGGCCCTTCTCTCCCCTCCGAAGGTGAACTTATCCTGCTTCGGGGCAGGACGTCGGAGATCCCAATTTCCCGGCCCATCACATGGAAGGTGCTGACTAACCACGGATCCGCGGGGCGGGCATGGTTGTGGGAGAAACATTACGAACGAGCTTCCACATCTGGCTGCGATAAAAACATGCTAACATCAACGAGCTCGGGGCAACCTGCGGAATACGCACATCGACCTATTCCGCCCTCACTACCACATAACATGATGGACAGGTTTTTTCGCGTCGAGAACCTCACGGAGCGTGACTGAATCTTGTTCAGAGCGGGGATTGCCAGCACAGGGGGGTAGCAACTGCGAGCGACGGCTGTAAAGTCGACATCATGGTGGTAAACAAGAACGAAAACGGTACGGACGCTCACCCGCCCTCCAAGGCTTCCCACAAGCGAAAGGTTCCGGGGTTGCGCCCCGCCGGACAAATGGTGAACTTCGAGTCAAGCACTAGATCCTGCCACTTTTTCGGGTTGATGTGCGGCCTATTGGTGGCACACTCCAGGTCTGGGTTGTCCGACCCGTATTGACTGGCGATGTTCACGAGCTCTGCCCTCCTGTCTGACGTGTCGGACCTGACCTGCTTGGTCAGCGATTCACGGGTGGACCGTATGGTGATGGTTGTGGAGGGTGATGGTCCATTGTTCGAAGGGATTGGCTACGACCGACGGCTGCTCAAGCCGCCGCCATTTTCGGCGACAGGACCAGGAAGGGTGCAAGACATGTAGACGCCGTAGCGCGAGGAGTACTACCCCCTCAAGAAAATTATCAACACTTTCCCAAACACGAAACAACCCGTGGTCGATAAAACGAACGTGGCTGACAAATGCGGTATACGATCCCTGTATGCATGAATAATGCTGGCGTTATCTCTCTCTCTCTCTCTGAAGCGGAAGGAAGCCGTGATACATGAATATTATTAGTTGGACACTTTCCATGCAACAAGACACCACACGACGCACCTGCAAGTTGAAAAGCAGCGATCTGCTTGAAGCGAGCGGTCGCCGGTCTTCGCTCACGAAAGGGAACGTGTCTCGCGGACCCAGTGGCAAGAAGGCGTTCCTCGGCAAGCCGTCCGTTCTTCATGTAAAACAACCGTGGTCGGGGGGGAAAGAATGAGGCGTTCAATTAAAATCGTACGGTACCACGAAGACGGGTAGGTGGAATTGACCAGAAAGTGCGTGCGAAATTTTCTGCGCACGTGGTCGAACGGAAAACAGCACCATGGGTGCTATAATAGTGCGAGCGTACGTCTACGCGTGTATAGACACGTGCTGCATCAAGTTGGTGATATGAGTGGAGGTGTGGGTAGGTGCCTCCCAACGATCAGCTTGGCTTTTCCTTGGGGTGACAACAAGAAGTTCGACCATTCCATATCTAGGCGGGGGTTATGTTCCCCCAAACCTTCCCTCACATAGTTATTTTTCAGAGACGCAGTAGTGAAGTCATTCTGCGCCACCAATGTTTATTTCACAGAAGGTCAAACCTAACCTGGGCTTATTGAAGGGAAACACGCGAACGACGTTGGCCCGGCAAGAAGGCGGTAGCCCTGGCGGGAGCTCGGGCAGCTCGCACGTCTCGTCGGAAATGATGAGCACTGTCGTCTCCGTCGGATCCTCGCAAGAGGCCTGCAGGTGAGACGCCTGGAACACACACAAGCAGTTTCTTCTGTTACTGGTACGCGGTATCTGTCTTTAACCAGGAGAGTAGCATAGCCTCCCCCATGACGCCCCAACACGGGGTTCCAGAACGTGGCCTTTAGTTTTGAACCGCACTAAACTGACGTATTTTCATTGGTCACCCGGTTTGCACGGTCGACGCCAATAATAACGATGACAGATACAGGAGAGAAACAGAAACAGCGGGTGGCAATCGATTGGTCGAGAACGCACTGCTGTTCTTGCATGCTCGCTTGCTGCCGTTCGTTCCTTCCCCGCAGGTCTTCAGTTTTGCAGCAGACGATGCAGGTCGTTTGTTCTCTCCTTGTGATCCCACTCCGTCGACAATACCCGAACCCGCACAACGCACGCCAGACGGTTCTGCACATGGCGATACTGCTCACGGGCTACTGGTATAGCTGTTCTATCCCTAACGACTTTCAACAGGAGCTGCACAGACTATGCGTTGGATATAGTAAGATTTTGGGTTTATTTACTTCGACACATAGTCGACCGAACATCGTTTGGGCGGTACTGCTGCAGGCGGTGTACCATTACGGTTTTCGGCGGCAACGACTGTGGTGGAAGGGGTACAACATAAAAAAAATACTCACGCGTATCTTTTCCTCTGCATGAAATGAGGTCCCACCCAAGAAAACTGCGTGTTGCTGTGCAAAAAGCGCCCTCTATGTCGCCTGTGTCGATGTGCTCAAATGTATAATGTACGGCGGTAAGACATAGAATTTCGAAGTACAGCAGCATCGGACACCTAAATGCTTGTTCATAACAGTAGAAAACGACGATCGCGCATGGTTGCCACATCACCATGACAACTGCTGTCCTCGCCAGCATAGGGATGCTTTTGCTGAACACGTGTTTACTGCTGGTATAGAGGGGGTATACAGCAGCAGTACCTGATTGTCGTTGATTCTGTTCCAGAATTCCTTCAGGTAGACAAGCCGCACCCTCTTGTCTATCCCTTCCGCCGGGTGCCCGACAAAGAAAGGAGGGGCCGAGTCGTCGTACGCTCGCGGATGAGTGTCCGCGAACTGCATCGACACCACCGTGGTGTTGCCGTCTTCGAAGGCTCGCACCCGTTCCTTGTCCCGGATCAAGTTCGAGGTGTGGTGTAACCGCTCAACTATGATAACGGAGTAGGTGGTTTTGCCGCTAGAGAGGATGGCCGGGTCCTCCTCCCTCCACGCCATGGCGTCGTGCTCCAGCTGCAGCTGGTGTCCATCTACCAGGACGCGATCGGTCTTCCTCGATTCGAACCTCGAGTACCGTGTCGGGGGGGAGAGCCGTCGGCCGGGAGCGAGGTCGTCGTCGCAACTCACATCGACCCAGTGCCGCGAGCTGCTGGTGATCCCGAGGACCACAGCGGACCATGACGCCAAAACGCTCCGCATATCGCACCTGTGGAACAACTACCCTTGTGTGTTGTAGATATGAGCCCCGGTCGGCCGTTTGAGCCTCCTTCTCTCCCACAACAGCAGCAGTAGTAGCGCATTGGTGGGGGACAGTTGAAGGGCCGGCGGGCGAGCAACAGCGAAAAGCCGCACCCACACCGAGCAGGAAGCAGCCGATTATCCCATCGCGGTCGGCGAATTTTTTTTTGAATTATGTAAGATTTGCCCATTATCCCATCGCTCGGCGAATCTTTTTGAATCTGTTGGCCAGTTGGCCCGGATCCGATGTGATAATCGCGGCTGCATATGCGTGGTAGGTGGTAGGTGATATTGTTCATGTATGTGACTGACATGTGAGATTGTCGATGGGTTGTTCACCGGTACGATATGCCGGTGAACAATCTGTCGATAGCCATCATGTCACGCGAAGGGATTGGGCAGTCGGCAATCAATCGATACTTAGAAGGGAAGTGGCAAATGCATATCGATAACAATTGTGCTGAACGATGGGCGGACTACCACGTACACCGCAGGCTGTTGCTCAACCAATAGGCTGTCNCTTGTCGATATCCTATGGTGTGGATCAACGTAGCAGCTCACACGGTGATCAACAGCTATCACCGGAGAAAACAGGGTGCGGCGAAACATCTCGGTCGGTTGTTGTGCGTTCAATAGGGTCTTATGGCTGGTCATCAACACCCATCGTAGGAAACCAATCGCTTGGCAAAGAAACGGTCGACGCTGATCGCACCCCTCGATGCTCATTCTAATTGACATGTCGATCCCCATCAGTCGACAACGATCCCCATCAGTCGAGAACAAAAAGATCCCATCACCCATCACCTGGATTCCTGTCATCGTTCAAGTGTTTAGGCTCATCGCATTAATACACGTGATCACAGATGCGCCCCCGGCATTGTAGGCGGGTGTGGGCTTTTTGCTTCTCGGCTGGTCGGCGCTACCCTATCTTCCCTTACTCCATGTGATATCTGTTTTTTTTTCTACTTTATATTTTCCCGTGTACTCTAGTTTTTGATGTACTGCTGTAGCGCCAGCGAGCAGGCCCCTCGGGGCCCAGTTTGTTTTTCTATCGCAGGGCACGCATATGATGCACTGCCCCACTCGATCACCCTGATTGCGTACAAAAAAAACACATTATTATTTGAGAATATGTTTGACGTTTATTTTTTGGTCTTGGTAAACAGAAGTGCGTTTACTCCGTAATATATTATATATATATATTTTTTTTTTATTTTTGTTGTTTTGCAATGCATACAAAAATACTATGTGTACTTCGTATAAGTTTTTTATTTTTTTATTTTTTGGTTTTGGTCAACAATACTACGAAGATATTGTATGTAAGTTTTGTTTTTTTTTTGGTTGAATTTAATTATTTTTTTGTGCTTTTGGAGGACAAGTTTTGCGTTTTTGGCCCTTGTTCTTTTATTTGTTTCTTCTGCGGCGTTGAAAGTGCCCAGTTCTTGTGACGACGGGCTCCCACGCATGTATTGGGATATATAGCTCATGTGAGATTTCAAAATAAATAAATAAATAAAATAAAAAATAAATAACGCACAATCACACGCGCGAGCAACACAGCTATCTCTGTAGACTCTTCAATGTGGTTGTCACGTTCACTGCCGTGCTGTGCTCTGCAGCCCCTCCCTCCCTCCCTCCCTCCTATCCTTCAGCACCACACGCCACCACCATGGGCTTGCCTTGTCCATCACCTCCGTTCAAGAATGGATGGGCGACGTTGCGTTAGGCAGCAAAATCAACCCACAAGAAGCTATTGGGCCTTTCGGGCATCGTTGTTTGTTTTCTGCCCCCCCCCCCCCCACCCCTGCTGCTTCTTGTGTGATCGCGGGCTGGGCTATAACAGTCTCTTGGTAACACAATTTAATGCTGCTGTTTTGTTGCACGGGCTCATCGTGTTCGTGGCAGGTGAAGAAGATGATCGTTGAGATGTACAACGCCACACTGAAGGTTGTCAACAAGGACTTGCAGCGACAGCTTGCCCTTGCGATCATCCCGATCTTGTACGCGAACTGTGACATTTGGACAACCAAAGTGTCCGGAGAGAAGTTTATCGGTGAGATATTTACAATGTGTTTAGCATGATGTTCTCCGAATGGTTGGTGCTGCCCTGGTACATGGGAAGGATAAAAGCTGCATTTTTTTCACGATTTTTTCAAGACCAACTAGCTGCAGCGACGTTGTTCTGTAGGACGTGCTGAGTGTGGAATTCATCTGTATCGAATCACTTACCCCCGCGTTCGGTAGGCGTGTTAGGCAGGATGGGGGAATTTGTGCCTTCCCTAAATATTTCTTCTAGTCGCCTTTCGGCACGAGGTGTGTACACAAACCGGACAGAGTCTGCAATAGATTTGTGTTGCAACTACTTCGCACGTTTCAACGGCGCTCAAACCACCCGTCCCGCGCCAAATCTCCCTATGATGGTGCTGAATTTCGTGTCAACTCTCGACGCAGCTGTGCGCATCTTCTACATCGACTCGAGCGGGTTTCTGAGGACACACTTGTTGGCGGTGAAGCTTTTCCGGCCGGCTCCGTCGCTCGGGAAGGTCACTGGCAAGGTGGTGCTGAAGTGGTTCCTGCAGGTGCTGGGCCAGCACGGGATACCGATCGAGCGCTTGGCCGGCGCCGTGACGGACGGCGGGGGTGACGTCCGGACCGGAATCGGCCAGGTAGCTACGCGGGCGTGGTGTGGGCCGCACATGCTCAACCGCGTCATCATCGACGGCACCGGCATGGCCAACACAGCAAACCAGTCCAAGAATCTGTCGTGCCGCGGCTTGATGGAGATCTGCAAGAAGGTCGTCCAACATGTCAACAGATCTCAGGGGTTCAAGGTGAAGCGACTCTCTATTTGTCGGGTTGCACAACTCTGCTTGTACTGCTTCAGGGTTATGACTCAGGGTTAGGTAGAAGCCTTGCGATATTCTTCACTTTCCCTATTCTCATCGGTTCCCTTTCAACCCGCCATGCCGAAATACCGATGTGCGTTGTTGGCGATGCCCCGCTTTGAATGGCAGATCGAACTCGAGGACACGCTCGAGAAGGCGTCCGACGGCAAGCGTTGGAAGGCGAAGCTCTCACAAGCGGTGTCCCAGCGCTGGATCAGCCTGTGCAAGATGTTGCTCCGCATCCTAGAGCAATGGGTCGCCATCGACAAGGTCTACGCCAGCAACCGCGAGAAATTCCCTTTGGGAGATCTGCGCCGTGAGGTCAGCAGGGTCCATGTGTTCGGAGGCTTGGAATTTTTGTTTTTTCTCGTATTGTTTTTCGGGAAAAGGTGGCCCGGGCTCTTGCTGTGTCCGCTAGAAACCAAGTACACCAGCTTATGTAGGAGGAGATGACTTCGTATCACGCATCAAAGTGTGTTGCTTTCGAGGTCAATGACTCCCACGTTCCCGCTCACGTGGTATTCAAGCTGTGTGGTGTGTATGTTGCCCTTTTGGGTTTTGGTAGGCGCGGTGGGGGAGCGCCCCCGGGAAAAATTATGCTGAAGACGAACGCGAGGCACATGATTCCATACCGCTGAAGAATATGCTGTTGCCCTCCTCGTTGCACGGTACGTGCCGCGTCGCATTTAAAAAGCCACTTTCTCCCCCCGTCTCTATATTTTATCCCTTCTCAGATGGAGGAAGTTTACAGCATGCTGAGCGAGTTCAAGGCCGTTATCGAGTACTCCCAGACGACGCACGAGGCCACTGCGCAGAAGGCGCTGGAGATGACTGTGGATCTTCTCACCTACACCCTCGACCCCGCGGAGCGTCTCCGAGTGTACCACGTCGTTTCTATCGGAGCGGAGGGCGACACCACCAAGTACGACGACATCGAGCACGAAGACCTCACGCCGATTGGCCGCAACACACGTGTCGCGTTGAGGAAAGCACTTGTGGCACGGTTTTTGCCGCGCTACGGCCGCGAGCTTGACGCTGGCGGCCACCTCTTTGACCGCACGATGCTTCTCAGTCCAAACCAGAGGAAGCTGAGGTACGTGGACGCTCTGCGCTCTTCAGCTGCCAAGGAGGGCGACATGCGGTCCTCTAGCGCCATCAAGGCGAAGATCAAGGAGGAGGTGACCGACCTCCTTGTCGCGGCCATCGAAGCGATTAGAGCAACGGCACCATCGGACGGGGGGGTGGAGAGCAGTGCGGGAGGGGGGCAACCGCAGGCCAAGCGGGCTAAACCACCTCTACCGCAGCGTCCAGCGCCTCCGGTGACGGAAACGATGACCACCGGCGCCGGCGGCGCCGATTTTTAGACGACGACGATGAAGGCAGCGACAGCGACATGGACGCGACTCCGGTGGAGGAAGACCCCAGGAAGGAAGCGGAGGCCATGATGAAGGAATGGCTCGCAGCTCAGGTGACAATTGCATTTGCGCGTGGGTTGTGGTTGTGCGGTCCGCCTCGGCGACACAGCTTGTATGCGGAACTACGGTGCCCCAGGTGGCAGTTGTGTGAGGAGTTGGTGATAATGATTGAAGCAAGTTCAGACCAGCCCCTCTCACCCACCCGTACGTGGTGGTGCCCATCGGCTTCATGTAAACACAAACGAAAACAAGCTTTCCAAATACATGTTCAACAGGCGCGGCCGTGAAACCTTCTGTCTCGGTGCTTCAAAAGCACTGCTCTCTACGTGTTTTCCATCTTGTGGCTCGGTGAAATAGAAATCATATGGTTTGACTTGCACTCAAATACCCGAGCTGAGTGCCTATTTGTTTGTAAGAAATTCCATCTCTATTTCTCAGAAGGGCATCGACCCTGGTTTGTTCAACAGACGTCTCGATAGTATTTTTCTGTTGCGATCAATCCACGGGTTTGACTTGAAGCGCGACGGCCGTCTCCGCACTTTTATGCCCCAAGATTCAACGCTCACGATCAATGTTTTCGCACCCATGCAGATTCCACCAGAAGAGCGGACGGAGAACGGAGCAGAATACTGGCGCCTTCACGGCAAGAAACACCCCTTCGCTCTCCGATTGGTCGCGCAGGCGGTGTACGGCGTCCCTGCCTCAGCGGGTGTGGTGGAGCGAGATTTTAGCATCGCGGACTTGTTCATGCCCCGCAAGCGTGCCTCGCTTGATCCAGCGTACTTGGAGATGCAGCTCTACCTGCGAGCGCACTTCGACAGCATCCCCATGGACATCCCCAAGCTGGACGACGCTTCCGTGGCGGCCGCCATCCCGGACCGTTTCAGGGACCCACAGGCCGTCGAAGAGGTGCGGGTGTTGGACTTCACCGAGGAGGAGAAGGAGGTGGGGGTTTTCGACTTCGTGCCGGATGAGGAGGGGGACTTCGTGCCGGATGAGGAGGGGGAGGACGCCGAGGGCCCCGAGCCGAACGTGCCCGTGCCCCCTGTCGGAGAAGTGGGGGGGGGGGTGGCTCCAGCGGCTGGAGACGGGCAATCCACCACCAACTAGACACATTCCACCAGTTTTGCGCTCAAAGCACGTGGTTCAGGGTTTATTTTTTCTCTCTACGGAAGGGTACCATTTGTACCACGCCATGGACGATTGGATAGACGATAGGCCTTAAAGACTTGTGGCTGTGCTTGGTATCTGCATTTTTTCGAGGTTGCTCGCGTTGAAATGCGCTAAAGCTCTAAAGAGTCCAAGGTCACTTGGCACGTCGGTGGTGTTACGATAAGCGGTTTCTTGTTTCTTGTCGAAAATCCGCCTCTATCCGATCCGAAGCTATCAACAAGCGGGCGCCCATATCGCCATCACGAATAGTTACTGATAAGCAGGCACCTAACATATCGCCAGCACCAATAGTAACCGACAAGCAGGCGCCCAACATATCGCCAGCACCAATAGCTATCGATATGTGCGAGTCGAACTTATCGCTTTGTCAATCGATGTCGAACCCCAACCCGATATATCGAGGGCGGCAATGCCTATCGATGTGGACGTTGTTTTATGATTGACCTCTGCGACAGGCATCGATAAATTTGGCCGCATCTTACTGGTCATAATGATGCCCATCGATGTGTTCGCGTGAAACCTATCGTCCAGAACGAAACAAGCCGATCACTTAGCTCCCAGCCCATCTAGAGTCGACAACAGGCATCGATGCGCGCTTCCAAAATCTTATCGCGCCCACCAATCTCCATCGATATGACTTGAATAAAAGGAGCATATTCCGTGATAATTATCGATGTGTAGATCTCTCATCTTATCTAGGACTAAAATTCATATCGATTTGCTGATGGTTCAGCTATCGGTGGGGCGATAAGGCCTATCGTCTATCCAATCGTCCATGGCGTGCTCCAGAGACGCACCAGGACACCCTTTGGTGACTCGCAGCAATGTGTACATACATACATCGATAGGACGTGGAAATTGGCGTGTAGTTTCATTCGGAAAAATAAATTGTGTCATCCCCATACAGCACGTCCATACCTCGCCGTACCATTCACCAGGCACCAAGATTACTGGTCGTCGACTTGGCCGCATGCTTGTACAACAGACTTCGACCGGATCACGCACCGCAGCAGCTATGCTCGCGGTTGAGTACAAATAAATGTGAAAGCAAACTCCGAAGGCTTCAACCTTCTTGGTCGATAAGGGTCACGTTCGGCCTGCGTTCCCTTCCCGCTATACCAACGCCCAACGTGGCTGCAGCTCCGCCCCAATCCACCTGCTCGACCGTGCTCCTCTCAAGCAAGATCCACGAGCCCACCACCGCATCCGGATCTCCTCTGTACATTTTCAACGGCAGCTTCATGCTGCGCGTACTTTGGTCGAGGTCGAGATGCACACGGTAGTCGTAAATGCGCTCCTGAGACTGTCGAGTGATCACCCCCCCAAACCACCCCATGCCCAGCCTAACGAGTACTCCACGCTGCAGTAACGAATAGTCAAGAGCTGCCGGTGTAGATGCTTGAATGCGAAACCCATCCGGAATCTCCATGGCGTGAATCTCGTCGTCCGTTTCCATGCTGTCGTCGTCGTCCACGAGACTCAGCTCGTCCATCTGGCCACTGGCCGTCTCTGCAACGACGGGCACAAACGACAATGTCACAGAAACTGATATGTCATCTACGCAACTCATGTTTAACGGCAACGGCAAGGGCAAAAGCAACAGCGACAGGAAACAAACGCAACAACAACCAAGCAGGGGAGTGACAAACCCTGGTGGGCATCTAACTTGCCACGAGTGAGTGTCTTCGCGCTAGAATCGCATTCCGGATGCAGACAGAGGGCTTGTTGCTGCGTGACAGCAGTGTAGGGCGAGCGCTGTTGATGATGCCGAAGATATCTCCATCGACCTGCGTGGTCCACTCTTCTTCCGAAAACACGCCGCTGCTCCTCAGGTTCCATGCCAAATCGAAGGCCTCCCAGCCTTTGCTCGAGAGGGAGTTGCCCTCCCTCACATGGATCACCTCGAACTGTCGTTCAAGGATCACGCCCTTTGCTTTGAGTGCTGCGAGCTTCTGGAGCTACCTCAACGTCGCCAAGGGCAGCGACATGATCGCCCTTCGTGCAGACAGAGGGCTTGTTGCTGCGTGGCACGCAACCGAGGAAACCTGAGGGCCGCAGAAGCGAAGGGGGCACAGCGATATTCCACACACACACCCTCCTCGTGGTTCGCTAATTTTCGGTACCCACCCTGGTTTGCCGCCTCATTTTTCACGGTTGCGACTCCGATATTTGACCATCAACTGCCCGAAGGTAGACGAGCTCAACAATCATCGGGCGGCAGGTGCGCTGACGGCCAGCATCATATAGATGCCAATCCGAAAGAATTAGCGTGCCGGAGGCCCTGTTGCTCTTCTGCTGCGTGGTGCCGTGGATTGATGTTGACGACGTGTCCGACCAAAAACAGATCATCTCGCCGCATTTTTTCCAACCGCATTTTGGTGAGGTGGCGCACGTCTCCAACACACCTTATTCAGCAGCACCCAAGCACCCAATACCCACGACGCAGCACGGCGCCGGGAGATGGTATCGAATAGACAGCTGAAGCGAAGAAATTAGCGCGTTGGAGGTCTTTCTTGGTGCTGCTGCTGGACTCGCTCGACTGTTTCCGTGTTTGCTATGTGTGATTGAAAGCTATTATTCCCCAGTACCAACAGCAGCAGCAGTTGAGCCGAGAGCACTACGCAATGATGTACCAAGAACGGACTGAACGCCGCTCTTGCCGCTTGTCCATCTCCACAACAGACCTAGATGTAAGTCTGGCAGGTCTTTCTAGCGTTCTCAATGATGTCACAGCGCCCGCGGTGCGCTTGTCCGATGCTTCTGTCGAAAACACGCATCCGTGAAAGTAGCAAGCCCCAAAAAATCCCGGCTCCTCACGTTTTCGGGGAAAAACGCGTCCATATATGTTTGACAAAAAACGATCCCGTTGTTAAATGATCCGTGATTTTTTTGTCGTTAACAGTACCCCTTTTAGTCTAGACACGTTGATTATAAGATGAAGTTACACCTTCATAGACAAGTCAGCGCTGACTTGTCTTTATCTTAAAGCCGCCTCCCCCAAAGCCCGGGGATCGTGAGAGCGAGCTCGAAGGGAGGATGATAGGAGGTTTCTTCATCACCCAGCCTTCGCAACACGGCGCGCATTCGATTAGATTAAATTACCATTACCTACATCCCCGAGGTGCTCCATTCAGTCCTCGTAGGAACGCTAACATGTTTGCCGCGATCGAAGAGACTGTGACCGACAAATTAGATGAGAGGAGGTATTTTTTGGGACCATCCGGAAATCCTTGACCGCGTCTGGACCACATCGCGCAGCGCGTTCGTTCGGCTATCGTTCTGGTGAAGGGCGACACTGCCTTCAAGCTACAAACGCAACAACTAGACTACAGCAAGCAGTCGACAAGCACACGGCAGCGTTCGGCGAACAAAGGTAGGTGTGTTTTTCCGAAAGACCTGCTATACGGTAGGCACCCAGGAGGCATGGGCAGCAACGCAGACTGCCCACGGTGTGGGAGGGTGTGCGTGCTCATGGAGTACTCGATACACATACGCTCCACCGGCATGGCGAAGTGTCTAAATAGTTGGCTTTGGGAGCGGAGCGATAGAGGGGAAGGGGGGCAGAGTATGTCCTTACGGGCATGGTACACCAACATAGGGTGAACGTTTTTAACTTGACCGACAGAGGCGTTTACGATGTCGTGTGAACCCAGATTGCTTGGTGGTACAACAACAGCAGTGATGGTGGCGATCATTTCGGCCACTGTGGCCGCCCCGGTAGTCTGGTTGGTATCCTCGAAACACGTCCTCTGTATTATGTAGTGGTGAGGGTCAGGGGTTCGAATCCCAGCGTAAGCGAGCTTTTCTTGCAAAGTGAGTACTCCCTCTATTATTATTTCTCTCGCTTCCGTTCCTGGTCTTGGTGGAAAGCGCCACAGTAGTTCGTGTGTACACAGAGGGAAAGAGAGTGTTGCACTCTTCTCGCATTGAAAGTCGAAGGTGAAGTACCGCTGGAGGTGTGGATAGGGGGAAACCCTTCTGGGAGACCTCGGGCGGGCGTAAATGGACAAGCGAGTGCTGTGAGGGCTGCTTTGAAGTGACGACAAAAATGTGGATCGAGTTATGGATGGTCTTGCAACAATACTGACGGGTGCGGTTAGGAGTGTAAACGAAGCCCGATTCATGGTAGTGTTGGATGGTCTTCCAACTGTACTGACGGGTGCGGTTAGGAGTGTAAACGAACCCTGGCTCCAGGTAGTTTTGGATGATCTTGTAACGGTACTGACGGACGGTTAGTCTAGGAGTGTAAACGAACACCGGCTCATGATGTGGTGGTACTGCGATGGAACGCGGAATGTTACTCTGTGCCAAGTACTGCCAACCCAGGGGGGAATGTGCTACAACCCCCGTTACCCCCAAATGTTGTTGTACCATCTTGGCTTTGGTATCTGACAGGGTGCTATTCTCTCAAACGGAGTCTTCCGTTCCTCGCCACTCCAAATGTGAACTATACCCCGTCAATTCCGGCACGGAGGTAGTAATCCCAAACGGAGACAAGACGCACAACAACCTCGTCTCCCACCTTCGGCTGGCGTCGGCTTATGTCGTCAATTGACGGGCCTCTACTCACGCTGCTGAGGATCTCCCAGAGTAGTCGAGTCCTTGATCGATGCTCTTGTGTTCTTCAGAACTCATGTCGCAGTATGAACATAGGGGTTTCTTAACGAAAATGGAAAAGCGTTATCAGTGAGTTAGATATGCCCGAATACGAGAAGACGCTCGCTTCCTTCGGGTGGGGGCGGGACAAGGACGAATACATATTCTGCACCACCGCATGGTGTTTTAATTGCTGCTCCATCTCTTGAGCCCCGCAGCGACCAAAAGGAGCCAAGACACGGCATCCAGCACCGAGGCCAGGCCATCTCAGGGCACACCTTACATCTCGCGCGTCACCGCGACAAGAGCATCACAGCCAGGGCTCACATCTCTGGAAGCAAACGCTGGGACTGACCGGCCCTCTGCTACGCTCCTTTGTGCTCCCCTGCTTCTAACCCTACCCATCTCGCATAATACAGAAGTAACTGGCGACCGCCACAGCTATTGACGACGCATCTGATGCAGGTAAGTACAAAAACCCCGCGTCTGGCTGTACGTGACGCCTTGAAGTACCCAGCAAGGGGTCTGGCAAACCGCTACGGACGACAATAACAACAACCCGAATGATACAGGAACGCCCTACATTCTGTACTAGAATCTACGGAACGAGTAGCTCTTGTTTCGTCGGTAGGCCTCGAAGGCATCCTGTTCCGCCGCCGCCGTCTTCTTCTTGACGCTGCCGTCTCCTCCCCCGATGCCCGACTTGTCCATCTGCAAAAAAGAAAGGGGCGAAAACAAGTCAAAACTAACCGTGTTCGGATGGTTTTCTCAGGGCCCACTTTCTTGTTTTGCTTTTCAGAGGTTCATGCCCTTTTTGGAATATAGGTGGGCGGTGGCCATGGGAGGCGTCCGCGTCAGTTGGACGGGTACGGATGTTCGAAGGTACTGAACAAAGGTTTCTTAAAGTGAAGGCAACAAGTGCAACAACAACAACCGCGGTAGCAGTCATGAACCGTGCACATGGAACGGTCTGATGACGCTAACACCGAGTAGACCCTGGCTGGACACGATATTCCCTCATACATGGAGGGTCGAGGCACGAAGATAGTCATAAACTACACGTTATATGGTCGAATCCGTGCGATGTGTGGGTGACAGGTTGGCATTTAACCGTTCATGACACCTCTCGTGAACAAGAACGAGTACTCAATTGGTCCAACCACCGATGGTAGAAAAAACAAGAAAAGAAACACACACAAACGCTCTCAAGACCTGAGGCCTCCAACCTCTTCGAGCACGCACAACAAGACGCCCTTAAACACATGTTCACAAAAACACACACACCCCAGTGGTATGTAGACCAAACCCAACGTCAACAACGACCAAGACAAACAAGGGCGGCCACACCCCAGTGCTGCTTCGATGCGAAGGAAACAAACAACAACACATGAAATAGAGCGGGATAGCCAACCAGAAGGCAGCCCTTGAATTGATGTGACACTTGCCTGGCCGGAGCCAGAGATGGGCTCCACCATGCCCGATCTTGACGAGCCGAGGCCGGTGCCTTCGCTCCATCCTGTCATGACATCATAAGGGTCAACGACGAGCGACATGGCCGGGCATCATGAGAAGAGTTAAATAGTGGTTGAGGTCAATCGAGTGCCGACGTGCCGTAGTTCAGCAGCAACATGCACACCCATCACAAACAAGAGGAGACACAACAGCAACAACAGAAGCAATTACCACGACAACAACAATACCAACCGCTTAATCAACATCGACAACACAACAACAACAACAACAACAACAACAACAACAACAACCAATAACAATAACAGACAAAAAAAAAAAAAAAACAACCAACGCACCCATCTTCTT
>CACKRE030000103.1:0-19961 GCA_902602495.3 Ectocarpus sp. CCAP 1310/34 | reverse complement strand
GGGGGGGGGGGGGGGGGGGGGGGGGGGGGGGGGGGGTGCAAAGAAAAAAATACATACCCAAGAACAGTTAACAGTGAAAAAGAATCAAGTTTTTCCGAAGAGGACAAACGATTTCACTCACTCTGCCTTGAAGATATCTGCCGCAGGGTGGTGCTGGATGGAGAACAGAACGTCGTTCGCAAGGTACAGCACGTGGATCACTTTGTCGCAGGCCTAAGCATCCCATCCCACAAAAAATAACGGGTTGTTGAAAGGCGGCGGCAGGGGGGGGGCGTACAGAAACGGCACAAACGGCAAAAAGTAGAGGACGACGGGGATTGAGTAACAAAATTTTACAACATGGACCATGATGTCGCCTCTGTGACTTCCGTCAGAGGAACAAAACGGCAGCGGGAGGGAGGGGTACTAGAAGCAGAGAACGGCATGCGCTACTACAGAACAAAGTAGGGCAAATGTGGAAGTGAAGCGTGCCTCGTTGCCAACCCTCACCCGGCATTTCGAGGGGTGTGGGAATAGAGCTTTGCCAAAACTTGTTGGGCTGTATCGTGGAAGCTGAGCCTTCCCAACCCCACGGAAGGACTATTCTCGGGGGGTGACTGCTGTGGGTACAGCATTCTGTGTCTTTCTGTTCTTTTCATCGCCTCTAAGGCTGATGATTGCGGGTCGTTCGTAGCATCATACGTGGCCTGTGGCTATGGAAGGTACTCGAGAACATGAGGTACATGCCGGAGAAGACCTCGAATCCGAACGCAACATGTTGTGAAAGTAGTTGTAAACAACAGAAACAGCTACGCAATTTACCATACTGATTTTTTCCAATTTGTGACATGTCTCTCGTGCAAACACGCTTCCTACTCGTCCCAGAATAACCAAATAAACAAACTCCAGACGCACCGCATCCCTATGAACAGAAACAAAAACAAGTTGTACGCACGTGCGCTAGGACGCACGCAACTACTTGGTGAACAAGAAGAAAGCGAGGAAAGAAATAGAGAGAACTTGAAAGGGTAGAGACAAGCGAGTACAACGGGGTGCAAGGTGAACGCGTGAAAAACAATGGGGGATGGGGGGAGGAAACGTGCACGGGAACGAAACCTAAGGGTCATGCGCATAACAATCCGTGCATGATGAAAAACGTATTGTGCCAAGGGATTCATCCGATCGCGCTTGCACTACACCAGACTGTTCCCATCCAGAAAATTTTGAGGAAAGAAAAAATACCCCATCTGTGTCACGAAGGCTCACTGGCCTTCACTGAGGCCGCCTCTCTCCATGCGGCTCAATGCGGCGCCTTCAAATACAGGGACATCACGATTACACTGAGACTACCAACGCGCCACTCTGGTGGAATGACAGACCTCTCCTCTAGAGAGGCTTGCGTGCCATGCCTGACTACTCCTGAGCAGTCGGCTTCAAAAGGCTTTTTTGTACGAGAAAAACACGTTGGAAAAACATGTGCAACTGGGGGGAGTTGGGTTGGTAAGGTGGCGTACCCTACCTCTCCCTGTTCTGTTTCCTCAAAATCTCGGTCGGCCTTGTAGGTACATGTACCTTGCTTCGAGGAAGAGCCTTAGGGCCCTCCCCCCCCGCCGCCACCTCGGTCTCCTTCGCGAAGACCCTCAGCCGCCAGGCGATGTTGACCGCGTAGTGGCCCAGCCTAGACACCACCCAGTCCTTGCTCGCCTGGATGGAGTCCTGCGACCCGACCAGCTGCTTCAGGAGGAGCTCGAACTGCGCGTATGGCGGACCGCAACAAACCAGTTTCGGATATTGTAGATGGTATCACTATTTTCAACAATCACAACATAATTGAACAAACTCTTCTCTATCCACGGCCAGTAAGATTCCAGGAAAACGTGATGAAATTATTTCATCCAAGTTTGCTTTCAGGAAAAGCGCGAACTGCGTGTTTCGAATCGCTACAAACAATTTTCGGAGCTCCTGTTTTTTTTTCTGAACGTCGAAAAGAACACAGGCCCTTTGACTGTGGCAAAATATCTTGACTGGGCAGTCTTTCTGTGTGATTGTATGAAAACACATCCTCTAAAACTCACGACGGAAACAACGCTACTGGTGTATCATGCAGCAGAGCTATCACCGCAAAAACAAACGGAATCTGTTGTGTTTTCCGGCTCCCAACGACGCCAATCAATTCACCCCGACTCCTCTCCCGCCTCTCGCCATGCTGCAGCAGCAGCAGCAGCAGCACCTACAAAACGCGTGTTGTAATATTTTATGGAGGCCTTGTTTTGCGGCTACGTGCACAACTCACCTGCTGCTCGTTTTGCGCGTCGAGAGCGAGGTTAGCCCCCGGCACCATCTCCCCGGCGGCAACCATCCTCTGTATCGCCAGCTCCTTCGCCTGCTTCTCCATCAGCTTGTGGTGGTGATACAACTGGTGTTCATACAGTACACGAAAAGCCACGCATGAAAAAAAAAACACGCGTGTTGTTGTTCAGAGGGTCTCAATGCTCCTTTGCATGCTTCTCCATCAGCTTGAGGCGATGATACAATACAACTTGCTCATACGCGAAGACCACGAAACGGCGTGTTGTTGAGGGGTTTTCGATGCTCCGCATGTCGACGTCACTATACAACAACACAGCAATAAAGCACGGGATGCACAAAAACACGCGTGTTGTTGTTCAGAGGGCCTCGATGCTCCTGATGTCGATGTCACTGCTACCTCTCCTTGGGCAGCCACCCTTGCCCACAACCGAAAGACAACGAGAAATCGTTACTCCTGATCCCCACTTCGCTCTTGATGTCATCCCGGAAAAAAAAAAAAAAAAACGGGGGATTTCTGGCTGACTGGTAGAGTAGGATGTCCGGGTCTATTCCACTCACCCCTATCTGAGCATGGCGCTGTTCCGGAGAGAAACCCATCCTCGCGCAGTGCAACGACCATTTGTAGTACCTGAGCCGCACATTCGAGTCGGGAACCGAAAACTCGTTAGCGTGAATGAAGGGTTTGGCACAACGAAGGCGTGCGCGGGGTCGCGAATCCCCTACTAGACAAGGCGCCGCGCCAACGCAAACACGAGATCATCCGCACCCCAACTCGGAACACAACTGCCGGGGAAATAAAAGAAGCCGAAAGCAAACAGACTATTAATAATAGTCAGTGCTGACTATTAGTCTTATGGGTTGAATTCGGCTTCTGAAGATCGCAAGCGTGGCGCCAAACCACAAAACAAAAAAACGCGTGCGGGTGGACGGAAAAAAAGGTGCACAGGTATGGCAGCACGAATGCCAAAGCCACAGACACACACGCATGCGAATGTACAGACAAGGGTACGGATATGCAGAACGAACCCCAAAGCCACAAAAGACACAGATGAAGTCACTCGCTTAGCTCCCTCGCCAAACAAAAATCATACACACCACGGCTCGGAACACAACAACAAGAGCGAGGTCGTAACAAAAAATCAAGATGCGGATGGGCAACATAAAGGCACATGAATGCAGACCGAACGCCGAAGGCAATGACACACTCATTCGTGGAGCTCCCCCGTGAAAACAAAATATATATACGCGCCACAAATCGGACCACACAGTGCAGGAGACAGCAAGCGCGGCGCCACGAAACAAAAACATGTGGATCGACAAGAACAATAGCTAGATAGGCAGAAAGATCACCAAACACAACCGACCCACGCATGCGCATGCGGACGGACAGACGAAAGGTACAGATGTACAGACAGACACAACGAACACCAGCGAGACAATACATACTCATGGAGCTCCCCCGCGAAGATGAACGACAGCATCTTGTTGTCCTTCTCCCGCTCCCGCACGATGTCTTCGAAGCCGCCGCCATTGCGGGCCACGTACGCCGCCATCTTGTCGACTTTCTCCGCGTCCCTGCCGAGGACCCCACAAAGACGTTCGACGGACGTCAGCCAGACAAAAAAGAACAAGGAAAAAAAAAAAGCCCCAAAAAAGCTGCACGTGCTTGTCACCTACCTCGTAGCGTATCCATCAATACTGCGGAGGCATCGTAGAAGTGATTTACTTCTTCGCATTTTCCCATCACCGTGCCACTATCACTGAAGAAAACCCCGCATGCATGCGACCGAAAAAAACGTGCATGCGTGCTTATGTGCTCATCAATCCGCTAAGCATTTCATCCCGAGGATACCATGTAATTGTCCCACCAGCAGTAGCACCCCCCCGCCCCTTCCCGAACTCACTTAGGATCCGTCGGCGGCATCGTCGGGATAACCCCGGGGGGCGGCTGCACAAAGCCCTGCGGTTGCTGCTGTTGCTGCTGCGGCTGCATGGGCATCTGCTGAGGCACCGGCTGCTGGCCCCACATCTTTGGCGCCGCCAACAACGAGGGTTGACGCACGCGGTAACACTTGGCTTGCGGAATAAAATACAACACCATGGTAACAACCAGCTGCACTGCTATCGGTGGTTGCCCTTAGACCAGTGTTCCGAGGGCAGCAGAGATGGTGGATGGACTTGTGCGGCTCTGTGAAGAGCTGAATAACATCGTGTCAAACCATAATCGAAAATACTTTTTGACACACATTCTCTGGAGTGGAGGGAACTTTCAGCACGCACGCACGCAAGCACGCACGAAAAAGAGGAGAACCGCAAAGCAACACCACACAGCAGATGCAGTGTTTTTTTGCCGTTTATTGGTGCGGCGAAAAAGTCTTATCGGCCTGCCAGGCCTACAACAATTTCAACGATGGCGTTACAAAATACAGCGCACTATTGCAATACAACAAACATCTCTCAACACGCAAAGGTCAAGGCCACAGAACCAAAAATTGTTGAGAGCCACGTCCGACTACACTTGAAGCAACGCCAGACCGGACTCTGCCGCACTTGTGTAATACACAGGCCTGTGCGCATACTTTATTTTTTTACATATTCAGGCAACAACGAAGACACAGAACGCGACTCCTATCGACACAAATCGAAAAAAGGGGGGGGGGCGACGAAGCTCGGCATAGAGAAGAAAAAAACGCCGAGACATGCGGGAAGAAGTAGCATACGGGAGAACAACGCCTGCGGAAAGATTGTGCCCCGAGGTTTGATTGACACCACGCTATTTCCACGCACCTGCTGAGGAGGGGGAGCGGCGTAACCGGGCTGCTGCTGCTGCGGGTGCGGCGCCAGCACCACGCCCGGCAGCGGGGCCGCGGCGGCGGCGTGCGTAGCGGTAGCGGCGGCCACGGGGTAACCTCTGGGAACAGCGGCCGGCAGCATGACAACGGGGGGGGCAGCTTGGCGCTGCTGCTGCTGCTGCTGCGCGGGCACAGCAGCGACCGGATGTTGTTGCTGTTGCTGTTGAGGGTATCCCTGTTGCTGCTGCTGCTGTTGCTGCTGCTGCTGCTGGGGGTAGGCCGCGTAGCCGGTGGGGGGTGCGTACCCCTGTGCCTGCCGCCGACAACACGACGGCGGAAAACAATCGTTGGCAGGAAGGAGCATGAACATCCGCCCGCCGAAAAACGACACCGCCGCCAACGTCATTTCGTGCACGGACACGAAAAAAAAAACGCCACCGACATCGACAACAACCAAAAACCAGCAATTCGCAGGGACAACGGTATCGCAACAACAATGGACATCGCTAGGGGGGGGAGCCGCCGATAGGAAGGAGCAAACACGTTGGTGAGTTTCATGCGCTTACCTGGTAGGCGACCGGGGCAGCCGCCACAGCCGGCTGGTGCTGGTGCTGGTGCTGGTGCTGGTGCTGCAAGTACGTTCCCTGTTGCTGCTGCTGCACCACCGGCGGAGGGGGGTGAGACAAGCCGTGCGGGGTCGCGTACACGGGAGCCGCCTTCAGGGCGCGCAGGAGATGGGGGGNNNNGGGGGGCAAGGGACCCTTAGGGATCAGTGTAACCGTGTAACCGAGGAGGTTCGCGGAGGCAAAATGCTGGTGTGCATTGAGCATGTTTCGAAAGGATTTGCTGCGGCTGTTGTGGGACGATGCCTGGATCTCGGGGGAGGCAACACCGGTACATGCGTGTACGTACGTATCCGGGGAAGCATACTGCTGCTGCATGTAGGCATATCGCCACCGCTGCTTCACAGCACTTGTGGAAAGCAGGCAACGGCAAAAGCGCGTGCGTCACCCCCGATGACTGCTAATGCGTCCAAGAAGACAAGGCACGAACGAACCGGCCTGTTGCATTCCAAGCACCTGTATCCAGTAGTCGTTCACCTGTTCCGACAGCAACCATCACCGTTCACCAGCCCAGCTATGCTTGTCACGGTTGCTCGAGAGCGCAACAAAACACTGGGGTTTCCACCGCGTTGTTTCAATCAAGCGTAGTCCCCGCTGCGAGTCTAACTCGCCCCCCCTCGCAATGGAGGGGGGTTCGTTACCCCAAACCCTATCCCTCAAAACCCAATCCCGTACCCCCCAACGAAACCAAGCTTTTATGTCCTGGCGACGGCTACTGGTCAAGATTCACCCTGGCTGCACACCACCCGGCACCGGCACCGCTGCCGAGCCCGCCGGCAACACATACAAAACAACCAAACTCTCACAAGCAAGCCCATCACGCACGTGATTGAAAAGGAATTCACGAGCGCAAGACGTTGGGGGATTGAACACAAGTTGTTCTGACGCTGGCTCTATATTGACACTTGAATCAAGTGTGAAAAGGAAAGCAACCTTCCCGCCGTTTAGGTTCTATGCACTCTGCTGTTCTCAGTAGAGTACACCATGAAGAGGCGTGTTGCACAGGTTTGCTACTGGAGCTGAAGTATCGAAGGTCGCGGCAGCCTCTAAAATCAGTCCGTAATCTGCGCTTGAACCCAACATTAGTCAAAGCCGTGCTCAGCGCCACGGACCGCAATCCCCAAAACGGAGGGTCCTCAGCAGTAGCTAGTGGCATCAGCTACTTCAGCCAACCCGCAGCTCAGGAGATTGGGGTGAGTGGCGGCGAGCACAAGCAGTACAAGACACTGGGTGTTGCTCTAATTGCGGAGATTTGCAGACATTGTAGGCCGCTACGATGACCCTCGATATCACCACCGAACAAGCAGATTTGAGCGCGCTACACCGCGGCCAAAGGGTGTCCTCTAGGCTGTCCTCTAGTGATACCACTGAAATGCGTAGAACCTAGTGCAAGACCGACCTTGTTTGAGCGCCTCCCGCTTTGACTCTATTGACTTGAGTTTGGAATACAGTAGTGTGATATTTATCACAACTTCAAAGGCGGCGTGTGGAGGTGGACGAGTGAAATGTACGTTGAGAGCAGCCTCTTCTGCCGCCCTGTGCGAGAGCGATCAACAATTCCTGGTATTCGCGATGCCTCCTGACAGGTCTTGTGTGTCTCTTGTGCATTTTTCTGGTGCTCTTAAGTTTATAGATAAACTTCAACCATCAAAACTCTATTTGCTATCATCCCTTAATGTTCGTTAACGTTAACGTTAACATTCCTCACCGAAAGTGCCGTCGGGGCCACCCCGCCAGTAGCAACCCCTGGCGCAACCTTGGCCACTCCCGGCACCGCCGACCCGACCACGTCCATGGCCGCTTGCCCCGGCTGCTGCTGCTGCTGCGCCGCGGCAACAACACCCCCCCCAAGGGCGACAGGCGGCGCGGCCGGCGTCGCCCCTAGCAACGGCGCCTGCGTCGGCCACGTGAGGTGAAAATGTTGGGGTAGTTGAGCGGCAATTTCGAGAGAGCGGTGGTTGCGACGGTCGTTGCACCCCCAAATATTAGGTATCTAGGAGATGCGCTTGGAATAACAGGGGCTGCAAGCGCATGGCTATGCTTGCCCCCTGTGTGATTGTTCTCGCAGCACAGATTGTTTGCATAAGTGGTCAGAATAGGGTCCTATTGAAAACCTTTACAGTAATGCCCCCCACCCCCGAATGGCTATATCGCCAGAAATGGTTACGCCGCTCGCTTTTTACCTGTCGCTGCTGCTGCTGCTGCTGTGGCTGGACTCCTCCTAGGTACACCGTCTGCCGTTGTTGATGCTGCTGGGGCTGCTGCTGCTGCGGCGGCGGTTGCTGCTGCTGTTGCTGGTGCCCTGCGTACTGCGGATGTTGCTGCTGTTGCTGCTGCGGTTGTTGCAGCTGTTGCTGTTGCTGTTGCTGTTGTGGTTGTTGTTGTGGCTGTTGCTGTTGTTGTTGCTGTTGCTGCTGCTGCTGTTGCTGTTGCTGTTGCTGCTGCTGCTGCTGCTGCTGCTGCTGCTGCTGTCGCTGCCGCTGTTGGTACTCCTGGTATTGATTCCACTGCTGCTGTTGTTGTTGCCATTGCTGATATTGCACCTGGTACTGCCGCCAAGCGAGCTGCAACAAACGCCGGGAAAACGCGTGATGTTAGGGAAAGGGAGACAACCAAAGCCCTGAAAAAAGACAGCGGCGTGGACTCACACCGAAAACAATGAAGCCGAGACACGCACATGCATCGAAACAGCAAGCATGATACACGAGGCCGCGTGTGCACGTGGCAAGGCCGCCGTCTTTCCCGACAAAACCTTAACCGATAGATTGTCACAACAGCGACATATTCACGCGTTCGAGTGACGAAATTTCATGGAATGAATGCCCCGCAGGCGTGGTTTCAAGCCAAACTTGGGCATGGGTTTGCCTGCACCAAGCGTCGAAGCAGGGGGAACACCCGCAAAAAGTACTTATCGCAGGCCTTTGCAGGGAGTTCTCCCATATGAGCAAACTACAAGGACAAACCACGAGCCACACAGCAACAAAAACAACAGGGGGCAGCATCACCAACAACAAACTCGGTGTGCACAGCATACGTAGTTCGAGTCAATGTTTTTAGTGTTTTGTGCTTCATGAAATCGAAACCAAACGCTCGATAAAGCATCAACGGGCAAGGCACACAGACACACACACACATCCACACCTGCTGGGCGGCATCAAGCCCGGCGGGAGCTGCTTGCGGCGCTGCCATCGCCGCCGCCCCCGTCCCAGGCGCTGGTGCCGCCGGCGCCGCCACAGCAGGACCCCCCGCTGCCGCCGCTGCCGCCGGCGCCGCCTGCGTTGTCGCCGTAAACCCCGTGCTGGCAGAAGCAGAAGAAGCAGGGGCGGCAGCAGCCGGAGCGGCGGCGGCGGTGGCGCCAGGGTATGGGTACGCAGCTGGTGGCGCAGCAGCAGAAGGCGGTTCTGTTGCTGCTGCTGCCACTCCGGGTTGTTGCTGCCATTGGCCCTGCTGAGGGGCAGCGGTACCGGGGGCGGCAGCGGCAGTGGCGTTTGGTGTCGTGGCGGGGGTGGTTGCGGCCGCGGTTGACGCCGCCGCCGCCGCCGCGTCCTTCAAGGCCTGCGCCTCGGCGATCCGGCGCTGGAACTCCGCCGGGTCCATGCTTTTCTTCGCGGCAACCCTAAAATCTTCCCGCCGCCTGCCGCCGCTGTCGCCGCCGCTGATTGCTGTGGAATGTATGTGTAAGCGCGGCACACCGTTCATTTCAAGCGATGCAGCAAATCATCATTGCGCATAAGACTTGTAGCACGGCAGAAGGGGTTGGGTGAGGCGTGCGCACGTGCATACAGCGAGCGGTACACGAAACAAGAGTCATTGCCGTGAGCTTGCGCACGGTGAACACTTTCAGGCATTATGTTCGAGAAAACTCAACAAATACATCTGAGAGCAGAGGACAAGTGGAAGTGTTGGGTTCGGGCGCTTCAGAAAGTCCCTCCCGCTTCGACTACGCACGGTGTTGCTGTTCACGGCGAATTTACAAAAGCACATGCGTTTGACCCCCTCACTTATAAATGGCCTACCCGTGTTACGACACAAGATAACACACCGTTGTGACAACCGTTGTGACAATATGGCGGCTTCCAAAGCTTGTAATCACCCGCTATGCTACCTGTGTGGATGTATGTGGCATCCAAATGCCACCTTAATTCTTGCATCTCGATATGGGAGTAGATTAACAAGTCGGGCTCATGATGACAGATACCATAACATAGAGGTACAGTAGATTCACAACCATGTGTGGTAAGCGGGGGAAGGTGTTATCTTACGTACCCGGACCCATGCCATCTCGTGCATTCTGCCAAACAGTTCGTCAAAGTTCCGAGTGAAGAGGAAGCCGATAACTATTAGCTCCGCCGCATTGCTCGGCTGTACCGATCAAGATTGTGTTAAATTCCTGCCTGCGCTGCTGCTGTTGCGTGCGGATCTCTTGCTGTGTATGTATGTGGATCAGCCGCTCTCGCTGGGATACTGCTGTACAAACCCTATCCGAACCACAATTACAACAGCTACAGGTGGCCAACCAGAGTCACCCCACACCTTTCGCCTCAGAAAGTGGTCCAGTCAAGCGAGTTTCCAGTCCGCGCACCGCCGAGCAGATTCCTCCACGACAATGGCAGAGCTACCCGATGGGTGGCGTTGTTGCAGAGAGACAACAAGAGGGGAGCGGTCTGCTCTTTCGCTGTTTGTCGACCCTCCCCTCTCGTCCAGACGTAGCTCACAGCAGCCCTTCTTTCGGACCGCCGAGGGGCACTGCAGAGCGTCGCCTGATGCACACCAGTTCACCTGCTCTATGGCTTGTCGCAAGCAACTGGGGGCCCCTGTTGTCTGTTCCCTCCTCGCTGATGCGTGGAGGTGTCGTCCCCGCTGATTGTGGGGGCTCCGTAGATTTGAACGGGAGTTGGTGCTTTTTTTTTATGCTGTAGTCTATGCGTATCTCTTCTCCCTGAAACTTGAAACCGATACCACACATTCGACGACCCGCGTCTGGAGGATAGTCGCGGGTTCTTCGCACCTTCGTGGGTCGAACCATCGAACAGGAAGGAATTTCAAATAAAGGCAGACCTCTTCAGGGGCAGGGCTTGCGAATTATGCACGAAATAATGCCGATGACGCCATTGTTGTTTCGTTACGGCAGTCGACCAGGAGATGACCGAAAAACAACGGGAAGTAGTGAACGCCGCAAGTGTTTTTCTCAGAGACATAGATAGGACAAGACAATTTGTGGTCATGCACAAAACACGTACGTCTGGTTCACAGATCTACATATAGTCTATATATCGAGTTCAAAGAACCATGTCTCATCCTTAGCATGCTGCTGGGCTAGCCTGTGACCACACGAAGCCTTGTACAGTCGGCATACCGCTGTAGACTACTTCCACTGCTGTAGTAGTCAAGCTACTCTGCACACCCACGCGGAAAGGAGGGATCTGTTGTTGGCACAGAGAAACCCGACGATCTCATTGAACCCCCCTCCTTTTTTTCTCCATCCCGTTCCCCCTTTCCCCCCGCCCCCGACCTCCCTCCTTCCTCTCTGCTTGCTTGTTTTCTCAAGTTCGTGCGCCTTATCCCCTTCATTGTTTTCGACAGGAAGAAAGCCAGAAACTCTACCCTCCCAGCGAACGTGGGTTGCCCCACCTTCCTCAGAAACAAGGTAAACAAATTTTTGTAACAGATTCTAAACTTCTTCAGTACGCCATTGCGGCGCAGTCCTACCGATCCATGAAAATATTTAGCAAAATAATACATTTACAATAGTTGTATTCCGAATAAAACAAAACAAACAATCCTGAATATACGTCGCATCAATATCCGGCCTGGATGTTGAGCATCCACGCGTAGCGATCAGGCAGACAGCCTACGACGAGCCCCAGGAGCGTCTCACCCTGCAAGGACAGGTTCAATGCTGTAATTACAAGATAAACGCTTCGGTGCCTAGAAAAGACGAGTGCCTATAGGAGATACTCAGTCAGGCTTTACGCTGTAGTCAAGGGCACGCACGACCAGGCGATGGGTTCAAAAACAAGGCCGACGACAACCCTGAAAATACGCCTCTACCAAAACCTTTTCAGAACATGATGTACAAGTTGAAACAAAGCATGCACCTAAAACAGGCTGATTCAACAATAGTCTAAACACCCAAGGAACAAGGAATAGATACGCATATCGAGAAGCGACACTGAAGATCAACAAACTTGGGCCGAATATGCGTGTTTCTTCGTACAGCGACATGTATTTGTCTATCGAATCAATACTATATATTTTTCGTTGTACAGCTCAGAGCGTGGTGGCGCACGATTCTTTAACGTTCAAGTCTTTTCATACAGTCAAGCAGCCATGACTCCAACTGTATGAAAACATGTTTCTCGTGGAACTTTACGGCGTTCGCGACTATGTGCAAGCAACACACCAAACGCTTTCGCCATGATTCCAACTGTAGACGGCTCGATTTTCACTTTGCCACGGACCAGAAACATTGTGCAAATAGAGTAAACAGAGCTATAAACAAAAATGCATACCTACCTATTGACACATGCACATTCAGCCACCACAGTCCACTGGCCAACGGACGACCTAAAGGGGACTCCAATGTTTCCGCAAGGATGACGGCGCTTGCCTGCTGAGCTATCCCCAGCCTTGAGAAGGGATGGCAGGAAGCTTGCACACCAATCCACATTTGCCCGGCCCTCTCATACGTACTAAACAGGAAGAAAAAACGATCAAAACCAATACTGGCCATCACCACACAGGCACACACATATCATGTGACGCCCCCCCCCGCCCCCCCTCCTGGAAGGATACTTCCCACTGTTCAGGATGTGCTGCCACGTTGCACAATCGCGAACATGCTATTCGTTTCTGTCGATCATGTAATACGCTAGCCTGGTGTCCGCGGTTTCGCGTTTTGTCGTATCAGCCCTTGAGTACCCGTTTCCCAATCCTCAAATACGAAACCGCACGACGTCTGGATCCGCCGGTTGTACAAAAGAACCAAAGCGCCCTTCAACAATAATCCCCCAGTTTTGAAGCACGCCTCATTGCGCTAAACAGAGATGTTCAAGAACAGGTTCTATTAGCACGACCTCATATGTAGCCTGTACAGCGCATCATGCCCTACCGAAAGGCGACCATCCCCACCGGCGCCGTCAAAATCGAAATATAGACGAAACCAGGATAGCCAATGGACCTCATTGTCCTTTCAATACCTACAACATTTTCTCATTGGTTCACTCTCTTGCGTGTGAAATCCGCTGTACTTACACCATGCCGCACTGTCGGTAGAAATAAAATTTGGTCCCTGGGCCGTGTTTGTTCAAGGGTCGTTCCGTTCCCAGTCCTTCGTCTGCTGATCTCCTGTCGCGATTTCTCAGCAAGCCTCACAATTACCAGAGCGGATCGTTGTGCCTCTCCTCCCCAGTCTGAAAGACAGCCAAAACCGGGGGGGAGTGGGTGGGCGCGATGGGGAAGAGGGGGTATATGCACGGATAGCAATATGATTGGGGTCACTCTGTAAAAATATTGTCGGGTGGATCGTTATTGTGAGTTGTTGTTCTTGAAAGATGTTGTTGATGTTACCATCTTCGTTTTTTATTGCGCTGCCTGCACATCAAAAACCGCTCCTGTACTCAGAGGTACCCTCTAACATCAGTACTGATACGACTTCCGTGGCCACGGGCCAACTTCCTCAAAACGGACCCAGAAAAATCATTGCAAACGAGGTGGATAAGATTCGCCATAGATTTGTGGTGCAACACCCGAACGTCTGGGCGAGGCCAGGGGAGCGGAACACCTTCGATCGAGCCCCACCAACTTTGCCCGGATCACTCGAGGTACCGCCTGGGGTAGATACAAACAACCAGTCAACCACTGAGGCGCGAAGTCGGACTCAATCCTAATACTGGGGGGGAAAAGTACATCCGCCCTACACAGAACAAGTGAACGCGTTGTGTCAGGGGGATCCACGGCAAATAGCACGCCGACGAAGCAGGCACAAGCACGTCCAAGCCCGAAGAGGTTAACATCTTCACGTATACCATACAATAGCGCGAGCATTCGACCGAGAGACGAGACCACTCACGCCGCGGTGGCGCCAGTGCTTCTCTCCGGTCACCGGGTGGTAGATCTCTTCCCACGGTTGGGGCTGCATATCCGATTCGTCGTTCGAGGGCGACGTGGTTTTCGGCGTCGATTCCGAAGGGCAGCAAGAGGAGACAGGGAGGGATCAGGAGCGGTAAACGGAACGAAAAACAATTACTACCACAAGGGACTTTTGGCGCTCGGGACCAAGCGGTGGACTTAGACGAAAAAACGGGACCAAGATTGGTCAAGGGAAACACGAATATCGTTGAAGACCGCCTCTGATGATGTGAACGCGGTGTGTAGTAGACTCACAAACCAGGTCGCGGGGGGCGGCCCTTGCTGCTCCTCGTTGTCCTTCTTGCTACCCTTGCCCTTGCCCTTGTCGACTTTTGCGGATGACTTTTCCTCATTCTTGTCGACGAGTATCGGCGCGAAAGAGGCAGGGACGAGTTCCCGGTACTGTGCGGTCGGGTAGGATCCCCATGGGCCGAAGAAGAGATCGCGGGTGCACTCTCCTGTGTGGTTGTTGCGCCTGTATGTCCAACAATGCAAAGAAAGGAAGCAGGACAACGAATATGGACCACAATATCCGAGGAAACAGCCAAGAGAGAGCGAAAACCAGGATAAACATGATGCGACGCGGCTTTAAGCGTGGTAGGTATTGGCAGACATCCTTGAGGAGAGAATTCGACAACCGTCACCAGTGTTGATGATTCTTTGTCGTGTGTGGAAGTGGGGCCGAATGTGCCATCGTGACCATCGGACTGTGGCGGGTTGAACAGGGTTGAACAGATACAATACACAGAAGCGAGGAAAATAATGAGTGAAATACACTATCTCTACTTGAGGTTGAGGAAGCAGTAGGGAAAATGGCGAACAGAAAGGCCGTCGAGCCGGACGACCTACCGGCTGAGCTGATCAAGCTGTTCCTGGATGGAGACCGAGGCTTCCTCCGCGAATTCCACGCCATCGTCGTGGACGTGTGGCAGACGGGGAACGTACCGCAGCAGTGGAAGGACGCCACCATCAAGGTTCTGTTCAAGAAGGGGGACACGATGGAGTGCGGCAACTACCGGGGCATCTCGCTCGTCGCACACGCCGGCAAGGTGCTGCTTAAGGTCGTCGCTACACGCCTGAGCCACTACTGCGAGCGAGAGGGCATCCTCCCGGAGGAGCAGAGCGGTTTCCGCCCACACCGGTCGACGCTCGACATGCTGTTCGCCATCCAGCGGCTCCATGAGCTCGCGAGGAAGAAGAGTACTGCGGTGTTCGCGTGCTTCGTCGACCTCGCCAAGGCATACGATTCGGTGGACCGAGACCTACTGTGCGACGTGCTCCGACGCTTCGGCGTGCCCCCGAAGATGCTGGCAGCCATTCGCCACTTCCACGAGGGCCTGAGGGCGCGCGTCCGAACGGACGACGGGCAGCACGCGGAGTGGTTCGATGCGGGCCAAGGCCTCCGACAGGGATGAAACCTGGCCCCGCTGCTGTTCAATTTGTTCTTTGCCGCGATGCTCATGGTCGCCGTGGCCGAGTTCGAAAAGGACCCCAACGTGACGGCGGACATGGTCAAGATCGGGGCACAAGTGGAGTACACGGGCAGAAGGGCAGGTCGGCGGGGAAGAAGACGACGGTGGTGACGGACGCGGAGGCCTTGTGGGCCATGCTCTACGCTGACGACGCGGCCATCGTCTCGATCTCGGCGGAGAGTCTCGAGAAGATGATGTCGGTCATCGTGCGCGTGGCCGGCCTGTTCGGACTGATGGTGTCGGAGCCAAAGACGGAGATCATGTGCATGCTGCCAAAAGGGATCGAGGAACGCCCGTTCACGGTCAGCGCCGCCGGCCAGACGTACAAGCATACAGATCGGTTTGGGTACCTCGGACGTACCATGTTCGCGGACGGGAAGGCCGACCGGGAGATCACGAGCCGCTGCTGCCGAGCGTGGAAGTGCTACCGCCGGAACAGTGCTTCGATGTACGACAGGCGACGGGCCGACCGCCAGCTCAAGATCCGGCTTCTCCAGGCTGAAGTGGTGGAGACTCTCCTGTATGGGTGCGCCTCGTGGAGCCTAACAGCGGAGCACTACACGAAGCTCAATGGGACCCACCGCCAGTTCCTCACACGGTGCATCGGCTGGAGCAAGCGGAAACGCTCAGACCGCCCCCTGTCCTATGCCCAGGCCCTCATCCAGGCAGGCTGCGAGGAAACCATCGAGGCCACCGTGCGCAAACGGAGACTGTGTTTCGCGGGCAATATTATGCGCATGGAGGACAGCCGCCTCCCTAAGCGCATGCTGTTAGGAGCGATGGCGGGGGGCGTGGGATACCGGGGCGGGCAGGAGAGCGACTGGGTGTCTCGTCTAGGAGAGGACCTCGTGGCCTTCAACATGGGAGACGAAAAGGAAGGGGGGAAATGGAAAGAGAGCGCCAAGGACCCGGAGGTGTGGTACAACAAGGTCGAGGACGGGGCGGCATGGCTCATGAGGAAATGGCACAGGCAGGAGGCGGAAGCGTCCGCGAAGCGCCAGCGCGCGAGGGAAGCAGAAGCAGAGAGTACGGCCATCTCAGGACCGAAGAGAAAGAGAGTCGGGGAAGCGGCGGTGGGGGGGAAGAAACGGCGACCGGGCACTGCCGTAGAAGCGAGTAGGGCGACCGAGGCAGCACTTGTGGCGAACTATGTACCCGACTGATGTTGTTGCGCCCTGTTTCCCTCCCTGCTGAATGCAATACTCCTTTATGCACGTCCTTTGTACTACCTTCGGCCTCTGTGCTGTGTTTCTTTTTTTTCATGTCCTCCCTGCCTACTCTGCTGTGTTCGGTACCTGATCTCGCTTTTGCTGTTGCATTTGCTTTTTGTACATCTGGCTGTCTGCCCACCTGCCGCCTTTTTGTCCTGTTTGCTCCGATACTCCCATGCCCTGGTGCGTAGTGCCTGGTGCTGGTACGTTACCCTGTGATTTTTTCTTTTGGCGGGTGTGGGAGGCGTCCTCCTTTATTTTTGTTTTTGTTTTTTTTGATCGGTATCCGAGGGCTCTCTTCTCGAACGGTCGGTGCGGTACCTGTTCTTCGAGTGGTTTGTACCCTATTTTTGTTTTGTTTCCCCGCGGCGTCGTATGTGCCGGGTTTTGAGACCACAGGCTCCCCATTTTTTGTGGACTATATAGCTAATGTGAGAAACAACAAAACCAACAACAACAACATTTGAAAGTTTCGCTCGCAAGGCTACAGAAATACAATGTCACCGAAAGAGTGGGTGTGGTGGAAAATATCGGTCTGTGTACAAACTGGAGGTCATGCATCTTTCACCGGACGGAAGGGGTCCCGCGTAGACCTCCCGGGTGAGGACGACGTGACTGTGCGTGCTCACCAGAACATGTAGCCTTGTTTGTGCAGGTGCTGGACCCACGAGCCGGCCGGAACGTTGTTGTCGTCCGCGAAGCCCTTGTTACTGCTGCCCTTGCCGTTTTTCTTCGTCTTCTTGTCGCCACTCATCTTGTCACTCTCGTCACTCTTGGTGCCGTTGTCGTTGTCGTTTATGCTATTTTTTTGGCCGCTGATGTTGCTGTATGGTTTGTTGCTGCCGTCGCCGCTACTGCTGCTGCCGATTCTGCCCTTAAGTTTCTCGCTTTTCTCGCCACCACCCATTCTATGCGTGTGTCGGAAGGTTCCCGGGTAGTCACCTGCACGGATTGGGGTCGCCAAGAGGTGGTTGGAACGGGTCTGGGTTGTAAATGAGAAATATTTCACGACCTCCATCGGATATGAAGCCCAGCTTTAAAAGACTGCTCCGACACCTGGTCTGTCGACTCGGTTGGGTCAGAGGGGTCATCTCCTTCACCAAAGAAGTTAGCCATGACCGGTTTCGCTACTTTGTTTGGTTACATGGGTAGCCCCTCAAACCAAGCAAAACCCTTCCCTTCTCCGGGTAGTATTATAGTCCCCTTTGCCATACGTTGCTACTGCGAATAAGGAAAGGTGTGAATGTATTAGAGAAAATGACAATGTCTTACTCAGTGCACAAATTGTCTGATGCGGAAGGAAGAACTTGCGTATGCTGGGACTCGATCCCTGACCCCCTGCTGTCAGGTTGGACGGGCTAGCCGATAAATAGACAAAAATACAGGGTACATAGCCAGCGTATTTCATACCAAATTGGTCTCCTACTGCAGGGCGTAGCCTCTCCACCCTGACAGACTCAGCCTCGTGTTAGCAGAAGCTCCAAAGTCCCAAAGGGTCCAGCGTGGATCTTGTAGAGAAGTCAAACGGCGCAGAGGGAACAACATTTGCGGCAGTCACAACTGCTGTACAGCAGTAGTCTAGTGCTCAAAAACGGTGTCCGACACATGAACGTAGCGCAACAATGAAACAGAAGGCACAAAAGTCATACTGTAGAGTTAGGCGCGCGACCGAGATGGGGGAAGCATGCCGTATGAATCCAGAGTCGGGAGACATGAGGGCACATGGAGGGTTAGCGTGATGCAGCACCTCCACCTCCGCGAATCTGTCTAAATCAATGTTTAGCACCGTAACCTATCCGCCCGTGACGGGCAAATACCGGAAAAAATGAATACACAACGTAGTCCGTGCAGGGAAAGGGGTCTCTGAGAGCGGAGGAAGCACTTCCGTAGGGTAGCGGGGGCAGCAGGTGGAGGCTACTGCATATGCATGCATTGGCATCGGAAACTACGGACACACATGATGTAACACCGAACACCGAGAGGGACGGGGTCTGCATTGTGCCACTGCATACTGAAGTGAGGACGGCACGGAAACACAAAAAAAGCGGGTGATTTTCTTCGCTCCATCTCGTGCGTGCTAGTCTATGTATACAGCAGCATTCCGGTCGGCAGGGTTGGAGACTCTGCTTACAGCACGTTCATGAGATCTCTACTGCAAGCGCTGGACGCTGTTTTCGCGGGTACCCCCTTCTGTGTGCATCTGCTGCATCGGCTGCTGACCCAACCCACCCGACATCTCAAACATACTCTCATTCTACTCCCGGTCATGTTGCCGAGAGCGACCCGGATATACTTTCTGTGGATCCCAATGTCAGCTTTCGCCCTCCCCCGTCTCTGTTCCTCTTACTTTCCCTGCCACTCACCGGCCGTCGTGGGTTCCTTGTTCGATCTGCGGCGCTTTGTCCGACTTGGAAGTTAGGTGCTACTGCTGTACTTCGCTGCCGAAAAAGAGTGGGAGTGAACAGACCGGCCGCCGGTTGAACCCACTGCAGCGGGTGGTTGGTGCGGTTGTCCACTGCAGGTCTGGGATCGCAGGTGAAGAGGATCAGGAAAATCGACCGCCTACCCTCCACAGCGCTCGATTGCTGCCCGACCCTGCGGTTGCTCTCTCTTCCGTCTTTCACCGCCGCGCCCTTCTCTTTGAGATGTGTAGCGTAGCTGCCACAAAGACAGCAATTCATTGGGTGTGTTGAGGCAAAAGAAGACGGTGGGAGGACGATCTTGCGGGGCAACTTCGACCCACTTGTCAACCGACGCAGATCTGCACTCCTCATGTATGGCCATGCGCGAATACAATACTGTCCTCTCGGGTCCTTTGAAATGTTTCCGTGCGATTGTTCTAGGGTATGGTGGACCTCACAGACGGGTGGGGTGGCCAATCCTTCCCGATAAAAAAAATACAAAAGCTGTTGCGTCGCTATCGAGGAAAAAATATGCTCGAGATGACGGAAAACTCGATGTGGTGGTACTTTGACAAGAAAACAGGCTCTCACGCTTTATGCCTACCGCCAACCTCCCACTGTGTTCGGAGCAGCCGGCATTCGGATCCCTGCCGTGGTACCACATAGTCTACATACATATGATGCATACGGCACCCTTTTTTCTCCCTGGTCGAGGCGAAATGACAACCCGCATGGCTGGTACTGCCCACGAGTATATTGACCTCGCAACTGACACCACCTACCTTCTGCTGTGTATCAACTCCCAGGTGTGTACTTCGATACAACGTGTGTGTACCTTTCGTCGTGTACCAGTTAAGATCCACTACTAGATCGGGAGGTGGAATAGTTTTTTGTTGAAAAACGTACCTGCGGTAGGCTCGTGCGTTGCTACCATTGGCCCGTTTACTACACAGCAGTATTACAATAGACTGACTGTTGATTGAGGTGTTGTTGTTGTTGTTGTTGTTGTTGTCTTCACATTAAAAACCATCCCGGTCTCTCT